>JAPYZD010002519.1:0-17605 GCA_030522725.1 Ichneumoninae sp. B BG-2022a | reverse complement strand
CTTATCAGCATCTTCCATATGCTTGATTTTTTTCAGATTTTTATCCGATCGAGAAGTGTTTGTAATTCTCTTTTATTCCTCTCAAACTTAGGCGGCGTCTGTCATTGTGCTAATACTACCTTAAGTAAAATATTTGACTTAAATCAAATAAATATTTTACTTAAATCGAATAAATATTTGACTTCCATCGAATAAATATTTGACTTCCATCGAATAAATATTTTACTTAAATCAAATAAACGATGGCAGTCAAATAAATTATTTTTTTGGGTGTATACCCAGAAATTATTGTAATCGTGTCAATTTTTCTTCTTTAAACTATTTTTTTTCAACCCCTTTATTTTTAAAACAAACTTTTTTCCAAAACAAATCCTCCAAAGCAATTTTTTTAACTTCTTGGATCGACCGACCCATGTGTCCTCTTCTAGGGAACAGCGATAATTGGATAGTTTTTCGAGTGAATAGTGGACAAGCGTGACACGATATTTCAAGGCTCCGGCGGCATCCAAGTCCGTGGAACTCTCACCGTATCCGCATTGCGGAGTAGCCGCACACGTTTTCCACAGCCGGTTTGAACTGTCATGTTTTATTGATCGAAGTTTACAGTACCTCATGGATTCCCAGTTTTATTGATCCCGAGTCTTCGACACAAATCTCGTAACCGGCTGACGAGTTATCAACTCGGACCAGCAGGTGGGAATAATGATGTCGCGATTGTGTGAGAACCTTGCTTACTCACCGTTCTCGTTAATTGGACAAATTACGACTCTGTATATATTTTAATCATTTTAAAGAACAAGATTTCTAAACAGATTCGTTTTTGAAGTCTCACCTCCTAGTTTATGTTAAACGTACTACATATATTATCGATCGATATTATCCCCGCAATATCGGATTTATCAAATAGATAAAATGTGATTTGTTTTTTTTTCAATACGAACAATTATCAAAAAAGATTTTAAGAGTAGAGTCGTCACTTTTTCGGGTCTTCAAGTGTATTATCAGAATTAAAAAAAAAAAAGAATTTTATTGAGTTTAGTGCAATGGAACTGAGTGAAATTTATTGATTTTTTATTAAGTTTTTATTGAATTATTACATAATGCAGGCATTTTTTTCTGAGACAATATTGAATCTTTAACGTGGTGCAAGCTGCGCTGTAGGACTGCTGATTTATGACTTGGATCACGATTGCGACTGTCATAATTATCTGAAAAAGAAAATCGAAGCATATTCGTTCCAAGCATCAGAAGACTAGTCTGTACTGTCCGAACGACGATATTTTTTTCCTGTTTTTTATTTGACAAAATGGTGGCACAATGTCGAAAACTTCAAAATTTTTCATTATTTAAATTTATTTACGATTTTCCTACAAATCTTAATCTTCAACTTTGAAAGTTGTCCGTCGTCCGAACGATAGCGAGATGTGCTCATAATAAGCCCTCCAAAGTTGAAGTCAATTTGTTCATCGGTTGCTGATATTACGGTCCTAAGTTGCAAAAAGTCAGTTTTAAGAAAAACGCGCTTAAAGTTTTTCGTGCTGTCTCGATTAGGGAAAATAATTTATTATTCGGTGCTGCTGGTCTCTCGTTGCGCATTTCTTGCTTGTTGAAACCCGAATGTCGAATTTCTATTAGCACATTTCGCCAACCTCGAATTTCTATTAACAAAGTTCTTCAACCTCGAATTTCTGTTAGCAAAGTCCTTCAACCTCGAATTTCTATTAGCACAGCATTTTTATGATATGTTAACAATATTTTGAAGACGGTAATAATTTTTTGAGAAATTATTCTCAAGACTGTAAACGTCACCAAAATGCAAAAATGTTTGAATCGAGAAAAAAAATCGAAAAACGCATTTTTCTCCGAAGCGGTTTTATAAATTAAAAAAACAAATTGCGGGCTCGCTGAGTTTTTGAATAACGCAGTACGCCCCGCAATTCATTTTTCATTTTGTAGAATCATTGCAAAGAAAAACACATAAAAAATTTAACTCTGTCTCGCTTGCACTCATACTTGTTTAGCCTCCCCCTTAAAACATTGGAAAACTGTTCCCCTTAAAACACTGGTAACTGCTTCAAGAATGATTCGCTTGCTGGCTGCCCGGAATATCTTGTGTTAGCTGGACTCTATCTTAATTCCTGAAATTCCACATGAGAAACGGTGATATTTTATTCCGAGTCCATGCGGACCAATTTCCAAGATTCGTTGACCCGAGTGCACGGAAAAAAACATTTGCACGTTCAACAAACGTTGATTCTCCGCAAAGATTAACAATCTTTTTCTTGTTAATTTAATATTTTTTTTTATATGTACTCGTCAACACACTGAAAAAAATGTAATAGTTTCAAGACTGATTTGCTTGCGGGCTGCCGGGAACACGTTGCAGTTATCTTGACTGCGTCTCAATTCCTGAAATTCCGCACGAGAAGCAGTGATATTTTGCAGTGCGTTGACTGCGATCGCAGAGATCGTGCGAGCGGTCGTAAAGTCCCCCGAGGCCGTGTCATTGGGACACTTGACACTGGGACTTTTAATGCGGACCAACTACCAAGATTCGTTGACCCGAGTGCACAGCAAAAGAGATTTCTGTATTCGCCGTTTCTTCTCCATAAAGATTAACCGTTTTTTTGCTTGTTAATTTCAGTTTTTTTTTCTTTAACAAATCATACTTTTAAGGAAAAGAATATTACAAACTTAAAAGGAAAAAAATGAAAGGCTTGTTAAGGGTGCAATCCTTTTTTTTTGTTTTGCCGCATAAAGCCGTATTCGTGGAATCGCTTCGCTGCTCGAGATCCTTCGAGAGAAGGAAGAGGAAGTCGCTGACCCACAGTTTTGGTAGCTTTGGGAAGAAGGAGGGGGGTGTCAGTGTATACAAGTTGTCACTGATGGGACTTGACAGAGACACCTTCCAGCAATGAAAGCGCGTCTCTGATTAGTCGGTCTCCGGTCACGAAAATATTCCACTCATCATCGACATTATCTCTTCTTCGGGACGCGACCGGTTCTAGACGGGGAAGAATCCGAATGCATTGCAGCATCGCAAAGAGAGCAAATCGTTTTGCCGGCAATAAGGCAACTGTACGATGCCTCCGTCGTGAATTTCCAAACCGGATCGGTCGTAGTCACTGACCACATCAACATGTTACTTATCTCCTACCTGCCGCGTTCTGCAAGCTTTGTTGCCGATTGGAGATCTTCTTCGCTTCGTTTCAATAACTCTTCTCCGGAAAACGAGATTTTTTACCCTACGACTGCACACATCCTGGGGGTATTGGTTAACGGTAGACTGGGAAAACTCGTTACCCGAAGACTTCTTTTTTTTTTTTTTTTTAATCACTCGAGAAACTTCTAATACGCATCGATTTCTTCCACTGCGGAATTTCAATTAGTGAAAAGTACATTTCAAGCTGTACTGTCAAAAACTGTTAAAAAACTGATCGATCAAGATTTTGAATGAAAATTCGCCATTTTGTTCCCAATTTATAGAATCGAAAAATTCAAACGCTGTTTCAAAGAGAACATGCTATTCTACCAAGAAAAATATGCAGCAGATAGTTGTGCTCCAAAAAGTATAATTATTTCAATGGATGAAAGGCGCCAATTGTACTGCGATTGAAAATAGCGCGAGTGGAAGAGCAAATCTAGTTTCTCCTTTCCTAAAATTTTATGAATCGAGATAAATCCGACAATGTTCTTCACGCTACGTGGAATATTATAAGTTCTTTCATGAAAACTGTTACACTTGTATGATTACAATTCCTTCCAAGCATTGTGATATATAATATCGAGGGACCCCCGTGTACATTGAGAGAAGGATCTAGTCAACATGACTATCACTTGAGAGTCACCCTAGCACATAGTAGCAGGACGCTAGGGCGCCACCTATGGTAGGAAGTACCGGATGTATAAGAATTTTTCTTAGATATTACGGTAAACATTCTTGGATAATCTGAGACTTTCTGCCATACGTGTCGCCCCACCATAGCACATAGTAGTAGGGACTACTCTATGCACTATGGTAATTTTTTCCTAGATTATGGGCAGTTTTTACTAGCTCCTTCTCTCAGTCTATCGTTATAGGGTTAAACCGGATGTGACCTATTTCTGGTACAACTACATTTCTGATCTAAAAATGAGATTTTCAAACCGGAAGTGACGTCACTATGGAATTTTTTGAAGTTCTCTGTGTGACGTCGCTTTCGATGGAAAAGTGACATTTTCAAACATGAAGTGACTCTTCCCATGGAAAAGTGACATTTTCAAACGCAAAGTGACTTCACACAGAAATTTTTTAATTTTCCAATCGATGCGCTGGAAAGAAATTCCAGTTACGGAAAAAAGATTAGTAAATATCGTTGTACATTTATTAGTTCCGCGTATTCCAACGTGATCGATAGCAACAAACCGTGACCGCTAGTACCACACTGTGTGTTGAACCTAAATCTCAGCTTACTACACGGTATCGAGTAATTATTAAAATAATGATCGCTTACGAAATTTTACTCGCCTATGGAGCTCTCGTTCGAAGGTAATTATTGGGGATACCGGATATCGTCTGCAGGTACCCAGAAACACGCCACCGCAGTTCGCTAATTATTTTGTGATTCATCACGCGTTTACAGAGCAAATATTATTGATTGCAACGAACCTTTTTTTAACGCGATGATTAATAAGGTATCAAGTAAAATCTGTCACAATATATTGTGTATATATATATAATCTATTAAAATTTCTCTTTTTGGATATTTTTCAAAACCGTGAAACTTCTATAATATTTACTGTATCGATTATGTACTTTCGATTTCACTACAAACGACCTTAATAATATTCATTTTTTCAAAAATGTTGCGACGCAGAAAACCCGGCCCTCCAGACACATGTGTGGTGTAAAATATATATTTATCAAAATATCTTTTTCGATATTTTTCAAAAGCGCGCAATTTGTACAATATTTACTGTATCGATTAGGTACGGGAGAGTGGGGCAAAACGGTTCAGCGGAGGCAATGCTCAGTTTTCCAATCATTTTTTGATGCCGTTTTGATTTCGTCCCAACGATACATCCGGATTTTCAACGCCATCTTGCCCCACTTACCATTACCGCCATCATCTAAAAGTTATTGGCAAATTGCGTTTTGCCCCACTGTCCCATTTTGCACCGCTCTCCCCTACGTTCGATTTTACTACAAACGACCTTAAAAATATTAATTTTTCGGAAACATTTTGCGTCGATAAAGATACCGGTTCTCCAAGACACATGTGTGGTGTTATCTCATACGAGAACTTATGCTCATTCGAAAAATCCGATTTGAGATGCACATTAATAATTACGAGTGACGGTATCGGAATATCATCTCTCGTCGGTTACGTAAGTTCAATCAGTCGCAGCAACCGAGGATACACAGCCTTCCTCCGATTGTGCAATATTGGACCGCGCGCATTCCGCTCCATTGGTGCCCATTTCAAGATACCGGAGAGCCGGCAGGACAACGAACCGTGCCAGATCTCGTCGTCAACGTCGCGTCGCTTGTTTACGAGGGCTCGGGATAATAACTCGTCCATTATGTTCTCGCGACGAGCTTCTCAAACAAACTAATACACCATGAAACACTCTGACGAGTAACAAGCGTCGTAAATTCCCGCCCGAGACGCGAGGGTGCGATAAACTTCAACAATTTTTCATTATTTTCACAAGCGCGTCAAACTGCGATAGAGGATAATCGGACCGAAAAGAGAAATTGGAAAACGAAGCAACGTGATTTTTATTTTTTTAGTTATTATTGTCACATTTTATTTTTATTTTAAGCATGAAATTTTTTTATTATATTTCACTCAGTGCTTCTGATAATAACTCGTTTTCCTGTTCGCCTCGGGAAAACTAAGTTACCTCCCGATCACCCCGAGAAACTAGTTATTACAATCACTTATTAATTATTACAATCCTATTAATGAATGAGCGAACGTTTATAGAATGTCCCCTCCTACGATCGACAGTGTCGAGTTGCAATTTACTGATTAAAAAAGAGAAATTGGTAAACGAAGCAATGCGGATTACACTTTTATTTAACTTGTAAATTACATTCATTAAAAAAATTAAAATTATTTTTCTCTTCCCGCTTCTGATTGTAACACATTTTTCGTGTTCCTTTCTGGACAAACAAGGAACTGATTATTATCACCTGTCCTATTGACAAATGAGCGTATGTATACACAATTCTCCCTTGTATGATCGTCGAGTTGCACGTCGACGTTTATCATCACCCAGCTTCCGCAAACTAGTCTGCGTATACACAGAACCCTGCACGGTAATTTAAATTCCTATAAACGAGTCACATATTTCAAAGTTACAAAATTAGCAACAACGTCGTGTTCTATAAAAGTGGGTGGGGGGAGGGAGAGGGGGGGTCTAGTTACAATTGCCCAACTTTGCCAGAACGGTGGTTATTACCTCACAGTGAGAAGAAAAGTATAGCTCTAGAAAAGTCGCGAGGCGCTATGGAATTGCAGCGGCAAAAACAACTCCACGGTTATGCAAAACAATTATCACTCGGCCATGCCGCTAAAAGAGACTGGTGCTAATAATAAAAGAGAAATGGACTCGTTCCGAAATGAGAAGATACGTATTAAGCAATCAAGGCTTAACTAAGAACTAAGAATTCAAATTTACTCATTTTCACTACGATTCCAGTCAAGTCCATTTTGCCCCACATCCCGTCAATCCGTCCAGATGCGTCAAACGGGCGTATCAGAAAAAAAATTTGAACCACATTTGTGGACTTCGATGAAGCCCCCTGAATCGCTGGCCCACTTTGCCCCGTCCCCATCTATACCTACATTTTTTCCCAAAATATATAACTATGCAATGATCGCGCTACACCTGTGCATCGAGCCAATATAAGAATAATCAAGGCCCCGTCTGCAAGTTGTGGATTTCACAGAATTCAAATTTAGTAATTTTCACTGCGATTCCAGTTAAGTTCATTTTGCCCCACATCCCGTCAATTCCGTGGATACGCGTCAGACGGGCGTATTAGAAAAAAATGAACTACTTTCGTAGAAATCGATGAAACTCCCTGTATCGCTGGTCCACTTTGCCCCGCTTTCACCTGTAACGTTTTTGTCCCTACATGTATAACGATGCGACGAACAACGCCACCGGCGACCGGCGACTTTCCACGCCTGCGCATCGAGCCAGTATAAAAATAATCAGGGCACGTGAAATCGTGAATTTCTCGTAATCGCAATCGACTAATTTTCACAACCATTCCAGTTAAGACCGTTTTGCCCCATATGCCGTCAATTCCGCCCAGACGCGACAAATGAGTGCATTGAGAGGAAAAAAAATTGAAATTGGTTGCGGAAATCGATGAAACTCCCTGAATCGCTGTTCCACTTTGCCCCGCTCTCACCTGTAACTTTTTTCCCCTAAATATATAACGCCGCACCGAGCATTGCTGCCGACGACCTGCGACTTTCTACGCCTGCGCATCGAGCCAATGTTGCTGGTACCGGCATTTATAGTCAAGACTCGTAAAGTCTTTGGGAAATAGAAACGAGCTATACCTACTATACGCATATAATAGCTATATATCTATATACACTAGGTTAACAATAAACTCGTCGGAACGCACGTAAAAGTGAAACTGATCTGAGTCTGACAAATTGCAAATCGCCCCGTTGATGCAGTAACGTTAAATGCTCGATCCGTTCGAGTGTAAGAAAATAGCGAAGCGTTTAGCTTCTCGTGCCTCTTCCCCGTTACCGCACGCTCGATGACTATGCAACAAGCGGCAGTAGAAAGTGCCGCTGAGAGACAGAGATTAGTGTCACTGCATCGGAGGCCGGGATGAACGTTTACCCATGTCGTACAATGCACGTTGCATAGAACTGGTATAGTAGTAATGCAGGATATACGCACGAGGATTCGAGGGCACGACTCAGCCTCGGGGACACGAGAATTAATACTTCCGCGAGAATCGGCATTCCGTCCAGACATGTATAACTTGTTACTTCCACCATGTATTATAACTATACGCTATCGCGGCGTAGCTGCGTTACTCAACGAGTCTCGCACTATGTAACTTCAATCATTTCCACCTGACGGTGACGCCTCGTTCTCCCCAGGCGACGGCTGATCGATGGGATATTCTATTCAAATACACGTAAACCATCCGAATGATCGTATTAAATAACCGCGAAACAATTTATTGCTCGGATCGAAAGAATCTTGTTTCACCTCGTTAGTGTGTGTTTTTTTTTCACTTCATTTGGTTTTAATGACAGTGAACGAGGTGACCTGATTACCCCAAGAGGCCGATGACGGTCGCTGATATCTTTATTTAATGTGAGTAATGAAACGAGAACGACAATCTGTTTATTTAACTTGGAAAACTTGAACATTATTGCAGCAGAGATTCAGACATTTTCTGACATCTTGTTTGACGACTTTATTTTACAAAATGTTTAATTTCCAAAACGTTTATTTTCCAAAATAGTCGAATACTCTCTTATCTGATCCCCATTATCCCGTTCTGCTGCTCATGTGTGCAGAGTATCGCGGAAATCGTTTGTCGCGACTAGACACTCGTGCACCCACGCATCCGCATCGTTTCTGTGTACGACGATGAGCGTACGCCCAGGTTGCCGATTATCCACGCGTTGACCCCAGTTCAGCTCAGTCCAGCTATGTCCAGCACAAAGAGTGATATGCCCAGAATAAGCGACGATTCATTTTATCATTCCGCGAGCAATAAATCTCTCGTTGCTCAAGGCTCGCCGCATTAGCCTTGCCACACGACGAGACACGGACGAGAGCGAATGCGATTCTACGATGTATTTTGAAGTTTACTATACGGAGTTTAAACTCGGATCGGGGATTCCCAACAATGAGAAAAGCGCGTTCGGTACAAACGATAGGTCTCACTCGCTGCTCAAGGATCTAATAAGACAGTGAAGAAGAGGAATCGGTTTTTTTCATTTTTTTCCGTTTTCTTTTTACTACAAGCGCTCCGCATTGCGCGTACAAGATATATTTCGCAAGGATCATCGTACAGTACGCGTATGCTCGTGCGTGACTATTTTTTATACAGCCCAATCTACCTGGTACTTATTAGCATTTTCGTGGATGACGCACGACTGTGGTCACTATATTTCCCATTATTCTTTTAAATTTTGTTTTATTTTTTACGATACCTAATAAAAGAACAAGCTGTATTCGCACGCACAGTTGTGTGCTAGAAATGTTGATTTTTTTCCGCCACTGAGGAGAATTTAAAGGACTTTGGTTTACTCATGTTATTGAATTTCTTCAATCAGGTATCTTCATGCTGATGACCCTGGGACTAGTGGGTCTAGCTTCGGGATGCTTCGTGCTGCTCCTCCAACCGTACGATCTCCTGTTCAAGTTGAAGGTAATCTTCAGCGAGGGTGGTGAGATCTTCGAGCTCTGGCGGAAACCCCCGGTCGATCTGTATCTCAAGGTCTTTCTGTGGAACGTCACCAATCACGAAGAGTTCATGTCCGGCGAAGCGGAGAAACTCTCGTTTCAGGAAATCGGTCCCTACGTTTACAAGTGAGTGCAAAGCTCACCGAGATACCGATTCCGAAGGGTACGATAATTTTACGATGACATTTGTTGTATTTTAATGCCAATCTTTAACATTACCGCAAATTTATAATCTGCAGCAATGTCATTGATTTTTAATGATCTTCCAATTATTTCATCCAATAAACGCTTGTATTTCATTTAAATAAAAATTGTAATTTACATAAGTTTAAATTAACATTTTAATTTTATTTCAATATATTTTTTATGATCGTTTTAATTTTTTTAATCATGCGGCATTTTGAGTCTACCATCGTTTATTCATTGAACCCTCGGCGGTTTTTGTCATCGTCGATACAATGTGCAGTTGTTGTTATTTAATTTTTGTTTTACAGGGAAGGAATGGAACACTCGAACGTGACGTTCAACGACAATTCAACGGTAACATCTATACCAGTTCATCCCTTGACTTTTGTTCCCGAGATGAGCGGAGGTGCAGAGAACGATTTGCTCATACTGCCGAACATCGCATTGCTGGTCAGTAAATTGACTCAGCTCAATTTTTTTTCATTTTGCATTCGGGAGGTGCCGATAAATCTGGCCTTCTCGGAAAGCTGAGACTGGCAGGTGCAATTACAAAGAGCGATTATGGGCGGCGGGATTGAGATTTTACAGCGATACAGAATTGTGAGATCGGGAGTTGTTCGGCCTTGACTGGGTCGGGATCCGGGCGAACGAACTCCGTCTCGCTGTCCCTCGTAACTCGCACAGTCGGATTTTTTTCGTCTCGAACGACTTTCGCGTGAGCTTCACCGTCCGCAATGATAATCGCTATTGGAAAAGGCGGCGGATTACATTTAGAAATGGTAGCCTATTTTGTGATCGCTCTTTTTTTGTCAATTAATAGTCACATGACCGTCAATTGACCGTTCCGAAAATGACCGGACTGTGACAACAGCGACATTCAAAATTAACAAAGTCCTAATCTCGTTAATCAGAAAAAAATAGTTTTGTATTCAATTTGTAACATTATTTCATTGATGAATTAATTGGTGAAATAATTAAAATACGAATTGTTATGAAATCAACGAGGGAGCATTTTTTTATCAACATAGACTGTTAAAAATTTGGTCAAATTTGTGACAAAAAAATGACACTCAAATCCCAGCTAGAGAACTGTATAAAATTAGCCATACTACTTTATTTAAAAATGTTCCATTTATACTATTCAATTAGTGGTTGTTTGGTAGTGATTGGTAGTCTAATTAAAATATTTGATGGTCAGTCGTTTAAATACAATAATTAAAAAAAGAAATAAGACCCAAAGTTGGCCAAACATAATTTTTTTGCGTCAAATTGCTTAAAACGGTGCTCAATTGATGCGGAATCACTTGGTGGTCAACAATAATATAATTAAAACGTTTGGTGCCAAGGTAAAAGTACATGCATGAAAAGTCGTATGCTAGAGAGACGGTTTCTTGCACGCACGCTTTGTCTGGCCACTGAAATGTGCTCGGTCACCGGGACGTTTACCAAATAAGGTAAACGCAAAGGTAAAAAAAAGCTAAGCGCACTTTAACGTAGCTCCAGCGAGTGGTGTTCATTTCGCCTAAATTCGAGAAATTTGGGCAAGAATTGCAAACACTTCCCGATGTTATTAAAATCTAAAAAAATGCATACTCATAAACAAATGAACACCACTCGCTGAAGGTACCTTAATGTGGGGGTTTATTGATGAGTTGTATGTTGGTGAGCATTTTTTTTTAAACCTCGTTTCTTTTCCGTACATATTTACATTATTGGACAGTGAATACTGGTAAAACGAGACTGAAAACCGGGTCGTTTTTTGGCAGGTAGAAAAAAAAAATCGGCATGACCAGTCGGCGGTACTTGTCGATTGACGCGCGTTGGTGACCATGGACCATAGCAGAGTACTACGCTCTAATGAACCCCCACCCTGAGGAGCACTTAGTTTTATACATTTTTTAGCCAAACGAGTGACCATTAAACGTTATAATTACATTATTCTCAACGACCGAACGATTCCCCATCGATTGAGCCCTATTCGAAACAGTTTGAAGAAAAAAAATATGTATGATCAACTGTGGGGCTCATTTCTTTTTTTAAATTATCGTAATTGAACGATTGACCACCAAATGTTTTAATCAGGCTACCAATCACCACCAAACAGAATACGATGGTATAAATTACAATTTTTCTAATAAAATTTGTATAGCTAATTTTACACAGCACAACTGCATAGATAGATAGATTCGGTCATTGCGTGTTCTGGGGCCTAAGCCCCCTAAAAACACTGTGCCATATCGTACAAAATCATGCTGTAGGCTTTTACAAACCAAAAAAATATAAAACAAAATAGTAATAACAGTATAAAACAAAAGTATTGTCAAATAAAATAAAAATAAAATATAAATATAATCTGGCAGAAAAGTAACAATTCAACGAAAAATAAACGAGACGCAGGGGCGTCCCGCCGAAAAGTCCCGACACCCACCGATGTCAGCCGTCGCGATATCGCGCCTCACATTTTCGAGCAATAGCCCCAGACACGCACGCGTAAACAGCCTCACCGAGACAAGATGCCTGATCTCTGGCAGAATGGAGTTACACAAGCGCGGAATGGAGGCCGTGAAATACGTCCGCAGCCCCTCACTCGGCAGATAGGTTTTTTTCGCTGGTTTTACCATATTCGGGATCCCGAACAAAGATGACGGTCATGGCATAACATTTTCTGGAATAAAAAAAGACTGTAATTCTTTTTCGTCAATTGACGCTTACAAAAAATGACCGTCACGGCACACGTGTAATCAGCAAAGGCATACATCGACCCTACGATTGACCCAAAATCTGCACTCACCGGATCAGTGTTTATCAAGTTCAAGACGTAGTAGATATTCCACACAGCCAGAAAAAAAATTTATTTGACGGCCACGTTTATTTGGTTTAAGTAAAATGTTTATTTGATTCAAATAAATATTTATTTTAATCAAATAAATATTTATTTTTATTAAATCAATATTTATTTAAATCAAATCAATATTTTTCAAAAAGTCTAAATTTCATGTCTGTAACGGGGGCGGAAAGTTGTCGATTCTTGACCAGCGGGCCGAAAAGTAACGCAACGGGCCGAAAAGTTACGCAATGGGCCGAAAAATAACGCAGCGGACGGAGAAGTATCTACAGCGGGCGGAAAAGTATTTACAGCGGGCGGAAAAGTATCTATAGCGAGCCGAAAAGTAGTTACAGATGGCCGAAAAGTAGCAACAGCGGGCCGAAAAGTAGCAACAGCGGGCCGAAAAGTAGCAACAGCGAGCCGAAAAGTAGTTCCAGCGGGCCGAAAAGTAGCTACTGCGGCGGACAACTTTCCATCCCCATTGCAGGCATAGAAATGTGGTCATTTTTTAGCATAGTCGGGCAAAAAATATCGTATGCCACTCGGGAGGAAGTGCCTTTTCACCTCGTGCGAATTTCTTCCCTCGCTTCACTCGGGCATGAATCTTCGCACTCGGTGAAACGCACTTTCCTCCCTAGTGGCATAATATACTATTACTTAAACCGAATAAACGGTGGCCGTCAAATAATTTTTTTTTCCGGGCGCATCGACACAGTGTCGTGAGAATCACGGGGACGTTATCTCCTCGACGTAACCCTATCGAGAGATACTTGGTAACAGACCCGAATAATTGGAGCGATAATGCAAGTCGGTCGACGAACATACATCGTTGATAAAGATGATTAAAATATTAAACGGATTCGTTCGAGCTGTGTCGTCTGACTCGCCACTTTGCTGAATCGACATTTCACAAGCGAACGTAATGCCGATGAGACATTACAGTGCAAATCCCGAAGAGGCAACGGGGAAGAACGAAGCGTACCCGCTTTTCGTTATGTGCGGCGATTCACCGGCGAATCTCTCATAACGGACGCACACAACATTCCGCGACTCTCAAGCGTCATTACCATACAAAGAGCCGAGAGTCATTCGCTTCCCGACCCTGAAATCTCGGTTACGAAAAATGTCCAGCTGCAGAAGGCGGAAAAAAAACCAGGGCTCCGCATGAGAGTCCCTTCCAGAGATCTGGCTACTACCGGTCGACGAACGAATGGAAAAAGAAGCAAAACCGCCCCGACGACCGTCAAGCCTTGTTATTTTTTTTTCCTGTTCCGGGTCCCAATGGAGGGGTATCTTCTTCTTTTTCTTCTTTTTCCTTGTACTCATTGAATTCCCGATGGGAAAATCAAGCCAAGTATTTTTTTTTTATACGCGAGAGTCGCGACGTAGCGAATACTTGTTTAAGATCGTTCGAGTTAATTTATTGCGATGGTGATTGCGAGACTGTCTCGCCATGTAAATCGTATCTGAATGTAAGAATCTGAATATAAGAGGAGAGGTCAATAGTGACAAAGTGTGCAAAGCTATCTGCATTTGACCGCCAACTTTGATATCGGTGGAAAGTGTTCACGGAGATGAACAAATAAACAAATAAAAGGAACGCGTGAACTCCCGCCGCGCTCCCGACCGGCTCACGTTTTGCCCCCGTGGAAACATGCCAGACGGCCTGAACGTGACCGTAGAAGTCGAATTCCGCAACCGGGAAATTACGTCTTTCAGCGGACTAGAAACGAACTAATGTAACTATTGGATTCGTACTTGTGAACGAATTTAATAATCACCGGTAGCGTCAAAAAGATTATTGGAAAATCGTTTCGTTTACTTGTGGCACAAATGTCCATGTCGATCCCTACTTGAGAACAAATTTAATAATCACCGGTAGCGTAAAAAAAGATGGTTGGAAAATCGTTTTGCTCACTTCTGGCGTAAATTTCCTTGTCGATTCCTACTTGAGAAAAATTTAAATAATCACCAGAAGCGTCAAAAAAGATGGTTGGAAAATCGTTTTGTTCACTTCCGGCGCCGATTTCCTTGTCGATTCCCTACTTGAAAACAAATTTATTAATCACCAGTAGCGTCGAAAAAGATTATTGGAAAATCATTTTATTCACGTCTGGCGCAAATTTCCTTGTCGATTCCTACGCGAAAACAAATTTTATGATAACCCGTAGTGTCAAAAAAGATTATTAGAAAATCGTTTAGTTCACTTCAGGCGCAGATTTTCTCGTCGAATAATGTGCTTGGCGGAAAATAATTTGCAGAATCCTTATACGGCGTTTGCGTCATAGGCGAAAGTCAAAGCGGGTAAGCATAAATCCGAAACGTGTTCATCTCTTTGAATCGTCAGCGAAGCGCCACTATTATACAATAAAAACTGATGCTCGACGATTAATCGCATCTTCTTATTGTAAAAATTCGTCACTAACATTGTGATTAATGAATTGGCAAAACCTTGAATAATGGATTTATGAAGAAAGACAACGTGACACCTGCGCTGATAGGGCACACCCCGGATTGTCATGTTAATTGAGGAATCATTTCAAATTATTTAACGACAGCCATTAACACCGATAATTTAAGAGAGGATATATTCATTAAATCAACGCCAGACGAGCTGATACGAACGTGCGAATATAAACAACCGGACATTAGTACAGACTCGCACAACATTATTACGTTGTACGTTGTATTAATAGGGGGAGATCGGGGCAAAACGGACCGGTGCTTGCCGTCTGAGACGAGACTTAAAATAAAACAAACAAATTTTGCCGAATGAGTTAATAATACGAACGTACGGTTATGAATAAGCGGTAACAGGAAAATTAGGCCGCGGAAAACTGGCCTCGGAAAAGTGGCCCCCAGAAAATTAGCCTCCCGGAAATTTGGCCCCCAATATCACGAAAATATCATATAAAAGTATATGCGTGTGTGTGTGTCTGTTTGTGCATGTGCATGTGTGTTAAATGTATACAGAGTTAAAATAGATAATAGACAACAGATATAAAGAGATAAAGTTACGCTACAAAGTGCCACAACAATATATTCAAATTAAGGACAGACATTAAAATCGACAATCTATATACTCTGAGGTTATTTATAATAACAATATAACAATATAATTTAATATGTTGCCAAAAATTGAGTTATCATTGTCTTCCAGATATTCTATGGAATAAAAAGCATTGAAAAGTAACTTTTTGAATTTATTTTGATCACAAATATTTTCTTCACGTAGCCACCAGCATTTGTGTCATGTTAAGGGTAAATTAGATGGACGTTTATTTCTAGTTTCCAAATGATTTTTCAAGGATATACTTTATATTTTTGGAAGGACTTTTCTTTTGCATTTTATGAAGCCAATTTTCTAGGGGCCAATTTTCCAGGAGGCTAATTTTCTGGTGGCCAATTTTCCGGGGGCTAACTTTGATAGACTCGAACAAGCGGACATTAATACAGACTCGTACAACGTAATAGGGAGAGATCGGGGTAAAACGGACCAGCGCTCTTCGTCTGAGACGAGACTTAAAACAAAACAAAAAAACTTTGCCGGGTGAGATAATACGAATGTACGGATATAAATAAGCGGACATTAATACAGACTCGTATGTACAACGTAATAGGGGGGAATCGGGGAAAAATGGACCAGCGCTCTCCGTCAGAGACGAGACTTAAAAAAAAGTCGCTATAATTCGAGCTACGTAGATAATAAATTTGTGCTCCAACAACTTCGTGCGTAATCTTCTTCGATAATAAGGGTTACAAGGCCCAATCGTGGTTTCAATTATTTCGACACATTCCACTAAAATTATTACGGGCAAAGAAGTGAGACCGAGATCGACTCTTGGGAGTTGTTTATCGGTTTATCGTATTATTACTGCAGTAGCTCGAAAGTGGGTCGACTCTCGACGAGAGCGGAATTTCACAAGCTAATAATCGCCGGAACGGAATCATAGCGCTATCCGTTTGGCGGAATATTATCGGGTGATGTTAAAACGGCGCGCGAAATAGTAGCAGATTTACGGAGGGTGAACAGCGAGATAGGATTATTTCACTTCCAACATGTTCGTCAAAGATTTCATTTTGCCTGCTGCTCTCATTCCCGAGATCGAGAGCGATAAATTCGCCACTTACACTCTCAAAAGTAATTTTAAAAAAATAATAATAATAATAAATTGCATGAACTCTGATCCGGCACAATGCGGACTAGGAAAAAGCATCAACAGCATTTAATGGATAGTTCCGTATGCCACGCATAAATCGAGCGACGATGTCGACCCGAATGAGGGGTCAAGATTTTATTTATTTTTCTAAAAGATCAACATTTTATTTATTTTCGTAAAAAATAAAGAAAATTCTGGTGCGATCATCTCGGACGATTAATATCGAGGTCTCAGAATGTCGTCGAGTAAGGCATTAAGGTAGTCGGAACGGTACAGCCCCGCCAAACGTGAGTTTCAAAGAAAATTTCGAATACTTCTCGATGGGATAAAAATCCTTTAAAAATCAAGTATATCGGAGGTGCTGCAAAGATTGTTTTTGTGAAAAATAATTCGAATTTGTTATGAACAAATTAAAGATAAAAATCATTATTCAACAAATTAAACGGCAACTTAACTATTTTTCTCCACAAAAATTATTCGTTTATTTTTCTGAATCCGTACAATTTTTTTCAGAATTTTCTCTTTGAAAATTCCTTTTTTCACAACTTGAACGTAGAAAAAACGTTTGGAAAAAATCGATTTCCAAAGATTACAAAAAATTCTGAAAATATTTATACGTATTCAGAAAAATAAACGAAACATCTTTTATGTAAAAAAATAGTTAAGTTGCCGGGTAATTTGTTGAACAATTATTTTTATCGTTAATTTGTCAATAACATTTTGGAATTATTATTACATAAAAACAATATGCGCAGAACCTCCCTTATGGTTCATTTTTTCTGATTTTTATCCCATCGAGAAATGTTTGAATATTTCCCTGAAACTCACGGTTGACGGGACTGTACCGCTCCAACTACCTTAAGGAGGGGGCCTCGCTGCGCGCTGACTGCGCATAAGTTCGACAACAATAAGAGAAAATTGCAAGTACTTCTTGATGGTGTAAAAATCTGAAAAAAATCATGTACACTAAAGGTACTGAGAAGATTAA
>JAPYZD010002518.1:0-23604 GCA_030522725.1 Ichneumoninae sp. B BG-2022a | reverse complement strand
TTATTTTGAGGTTCACTATTTTGAGGTTCGCTATTTTGAGGTTCGCTATTTTGAGGTTCGCTATTTTGAGGTTCGCTATTTTGAGGTTCGCTATTTTGAAGTTCGCTGTTTTGAGGTTCGCTATTTTGAGGTTCGCTATATTGAGGTTCGCTATTTTGAGGTTCGCTATTTTGAGGTTCGCTATTTTGAGGTTCGCTATTTTGAGGTTCACTATTTTGAGATTCGCTATTATGAGATTCGCTATTTTGAGTTTCGCTATTTTGAGGTTCGCTATTCTGGTCGTTCAATATTTTGCGTTTATAAGTTCTACACATTCGACGATTGACTTCTGAACATCTTTCTCATCGCTATACTGGCTATATAGAAAATCAGCTATTGTCCACATTTAGTTTCGTGAATATGATAGGAATTTACTGCACATGTATAATTGATGTACAAACGGTCAATAAACAAATAAATAAATAAATAAATATCGACTTTTTGCATGTTTTAAATCTATATCTTGTTCATTCAAAGTACAGACTGTCTGATAATCTACAAAAAATGAATGTGTGCCAAACGACAGAATGCCTCATCGTGTGATAACAGAAATAAAAAATTATAATCCAAAATTCCAATATGCGTCAAGGAAGCCCGTCTTTGTCCCTCGAACTTCGCCACAACCTTATGTACCGTGCTGCTATTTTCATTTATGTATTTTTAGATATTTTTGTAACAAATTTCCAGGACTAACGACTGTTGCTTTTCTCGTCGACGTTAAAAAATTAAAAAAAAACCGAAGAATAAAAAAAATCGATGAGAACACGTGTCGTTTGATAAACAATTTACCGCTCGATAAATCATCGAGTGACGCAAGGTATGTCGTTTCAACCGGCGCCACGTCTACCAGTTTCGCAGCGGAGACTCCGTTATTGCTGAAACCTTGTCGAATATTGTGTTTTTATATTCTCTCCGTTTTACTTGCTTAATCGAACATGAATATCAAGATCAAGATTGACATCGATCTGCGTGGGTCATTCAGTTAAAAAAAAATTGCAACGTGCCGTACGATCGATATTCGGCACTGGGCCTGCGACAGATTCGACTTACGACTGGTCTAACAAGACAAATTATGCAAGGGCACACCGCCGCGCGCGTAATGCTACGCGTTTACCGTGCAATTCGCGTGTCTGCTATTCTCTGTGTTTGACGTGGCGACGAGAGTTGCAAGTATACTCAGGCTGCTCCGATGCGCTCTCGATCGCAAACAAACCGTAACTGTTTGCTCATGAAACCACCGGTAATCAATCGCCGAACGTCAGTATGTTACCGGGGCGCTGTTGGCACGTGGGTGGCTGGCTGGCCCCGGTGATATTCTGCCTTTCTGTACCCCTCGTTTGCCTTGTGACCCAAATCGCGAAAAGGCCTCAACCTCAAAATCAACGTCCGATATGGACTATATCGGTTGGGTTGGCTGGTAAAAATGTCAATAGAGCAAAAGTGGCGAATATGGACCACTAAAAAAATCGAGCCTTCTGCCTGTATGTCCTACTCTCGGAGGTAAGTCGCCCTTCGGTGGAAGGAATAGGTACGCGAAAGGACGTTTTGCAAAGGGTTGGCTGGTCAAAATGTCAATAGAGCGAAAGTGGCAAATATGGACCACTACAAAATGTGAGCCTGTATGTCCTACTTCCGGAGGTAAATCCCATTTCGGTGGAAGGAATAGGTACCCGACATCACCCTTCATAATGGGTTCCGTTGGGTGGTAAAAATATCAATAAGGTAAAAGTGCGTAATATGAACTAAAAAATTCGTACCTCCTACCTGTATGTCCTACTCTCGGAGGCAAATTCCATTTTTGCTTATATTCGCAAAAACTACTTTCATGTCAAAGATTATTCTGTAATATTTTCAGCGTGATGGAGCGAAGTCAACCGGGCGCCTGTCATCGACGAAAAATAATTAATATCGATGAGTCATCCGATAAAGACCATGTTTGTCGTCGATGATTGAAAAGGTTGGCTATGGGTGGGCCTAGACAGAATCGAAATATTTATACAAGTGGTCAGTCGGCGTTGGCAATGAGGCCACGGCGCGAGTGTGCACGCTGTCAATCGTCGCGGGGTAAAAGCGCCAGGACAAACATTCATTACTTCGCATGAGTGCTGGCCAAATGTGTCGTGGGGAAATATATAGGTCAGGGCGATGAGGGAGGGGGACGGCGGTGTTGAATTTACGTGAGGCGTACATCACCAGTAGTCGCTGATGTTTGCACAAAATATTATATGCAGATTCCTTGGTCATCCTCAGAAGGTTTGAACCTACGACACCGAACCTGGGCCAGAGTTCCGCCTTATCAGCGCCCATTTGTGCGGAAAACAATGTGTGTGAGTGCAACGTCTCGAAAAAAGCGGGTTAAGATTAAAACGTAAAACGAGTGTGCGAGACAGAGTTTACCTAGGAATGAATATATTGGAATTGACGTGTGCCGAATCGGATCGTCCGGGAATGAAGAAACTGCCGTATTGGGGGAAAAACGGTCATCATTGGACCACGTAAGAAAAAGTGTTGGACACTTAGTAGTAGTCCAAAGTGTTGGTAACTTAGTAAAGTTACTAACTTTTCTACAGATTTCTTGCCGATGGACCACTTCAATGGATGGACTATCTGCAGGTCTGTCGATTTAGGTGAAATTTGATTTATTATTATTATTTTTCGATGTTCTGAATAAAACCCAGCCGTCCGCACCGCGATCCATCTTGTCGTTGCCCAGCATGGCTCATTCACGAAAAACTAAAAAATTTTGAGAAATGGAAGTGCTCCGAAAAATTAGTAAAATTTCCTTTTGAAAGGTAGTAATTTCTCGTTGCAACGCGCGAGGGTTCATTGCCGTAGGTTTTATTTTCGTCAAGATGTTACTATTCGTTGTCAGATCAAAAGTTGAAATCAACGGCTCTGCGATAACGTTGCCTTCGATAAATTAAATAAAAATTTGATTCATGTTTGTGTTCTAATATTGCGAAAATAGGTTGACCCACAACACCGCGAATGCTCGCCGCATTGCTGAGAAATTGAAGTGGTCCATTAATTCAACTGTTCCAACAGGGCTGCAGGAGCTCCCCTAAATGTTTTATTACCGTAATCCCCGATTGTCCGATCACTGTGATTGGACTCGAGCGCAACAGTCATCTGAATAAGTTAATTGGCCACTCCCGGGAATTGGGAGTTATTCAAAGCACATGCATCCAAATACGCTGTAGAGACTGTTTGGTCTACATGAATTATTAATCGCAGCTATCGATTAAAAAGGAATTCCATAATTTTTAGCCGTACAGCAACTTTAGCGGATGAAAAAAAACATTGCATATTTGCTCGACATTTCAATCAAAATATTTTTGGAACATTTTGGAAATATTTACGTGCTATGTGGGCATAATTCTGCATGATTTGGTGCATATGCGTAGCATATTAACAATACTAATACGAATCGCAAAAATTGTGTAGTTTCGTCGGCAAAACAGGTAAAGCAGGTTTAAAAAAATTGCATTTTTGGATGAAATTTTGCAGAAACATTGACTATTAACCACACATGCTGTGTGTGAAATTTCAGCTTGATCGGTCGAGGCGTTCTCGAATTATAGCAGTTTGAATTATTCGCGTCCGATTCACACACACACACATACTCCGGAAATTTTTTCTAAACGTGATTTTTCGATATTTGGGAACATTCTGAACACGTTTTCATTAAAATCTCCAATTTTTTTTTCACCATAACAAAGCTTCCTCTATGAGGAAGAAAAGGAAAAAACACCTTCAGCATCCCCTTACACGCTGTATATTTGCTGTTTTTCATTAGATTCCACGTTCCAGACGAATTCCTTTTCCGTGAAAATAAAAAAAAAAAATTAAACATCGGGTTTACGTCTATCCGATCGACGATGGCAATTGGATCCGATTGGAATGCGCCGAGGTTCGCGGAGCCGGTTGAGCCATCCACTCTTTTCGATAATACTACTTAACAATTCAAATTATTGCCGATGGAAATAGTTCTCTGAAGCCGCCGTTAGACCGTTCATTAGTCGAATTTTAATTAAGCCCGACGCCTGCGAACTCAGGATTCGCCCCGTTGCAATCCACCCATTTATACCGATTTCCGTCTCTCCGCGCTATGATCGGAATAGGATTCCCCCGTCGCGAAACTTTTCGATCGCTCCGAGTTATTCACAATTCCCTCCGCAGTTTTGATCGCGGGCAAGAAAAAAAAAATACATCCCCAATAATTGCTCATAAAAAAAAAAAAATTATGAACCGACGAATCGCAATCGCGCAAATTCTCATTAAACAATCCGTCGAGCTAGATTATAGACTACACATTGGACTGATTAAACGCAATGCAAATCATGCAATTATCCATCCACCAACGAGCCCGTAGATTACAGGGACGAACGGCAAAAGGGTCTAAAAAAAAAAGTACGTACAAATATTTAATCGAAACCGTAATATTGATTCGCGAAATTTTTTTTATTTATGAGCCCCAGTAAAATATTGCCGTTTATTCGCTTCACGTCCAAATTTACAATTAATCAAATACATCCGAAGTTACACGCACGAATAAATGTTTTAATTTTTTTATTATTTTTTTACCATCAAGCAAATATTATATTAGCGTTCGAAAGAGCGTGTATTTTTCTCCACACATCTCCGTACCCTTTGCGTATTTATCCGAATCGCTCCGCGTGTGCCGTATGCATAAATGCATACGCACAACTACACATCCGCCCGCACAACGACTATAATTTAAACGCACACATAATTCTCATCGAATATTCACGCACAACTGGCGACGTACATCGTCCCAACCGAGCGGAGTTCTCGACAGCGATGCAAATATTTTATTCGCGAATTTGGCTCCGGTTCTCCTCCTCGTGGTACGAATCGTCGATGGTAAAAATTTTCGTGCTCATCGGAACGAAAAATTCGTTTCATGTTCCGTAACCGGGTCTCGAAAAGAGAGTGATAGATATAGATAAATATGGATGGATAGAGTGAGAGAGTGAGGGGTGGGGAGAGGGGGGGGGATTGAATACGGAAAGCTCTATAGCGTTCGGCGCCCGAGGCGCACGCGGAGCCGCATCCGGGTCGCGGGCACGTGAGGTTAGTTGATTCGGCGGAAGAGATCTCTCCGCGTTGGTGAGCTCGCTGGTCTGAGAAGTGCTGGATATTCGCTGGAGGTTTTGCATGGGTATCGTTCTATCGGCGTGATAAGAGCGGAGGCATATACTGACGAGGAGGATTAATGCTCGAACGTTAACGGAGTGGTAGATAGCGCGAGCTCACGGAACTCCCACCGAAACGTTTTAATCGCCCGGGCATGGGAGGTTCGAGAGGAGAATTGAACAAAAGAGCCTATGCGCAGTACGATGTTGGTGGCAGACTATATAGAACGGCGTGAATCCTGGAAGGCTTATTCGGATATATACCAGACACCGGTATCAGGAACTGTTAATATCCAGTCGGCTTCATCATGCGGAGGGAAACGCTGTAGGGTAATTTGGGGTGATATTGCCCGTTGGGTGATATGGACAATAGAGTGATATGGCCGGTCGGGCGATATAGCCGACCAGGTTATATGGAAAATCGCGTGATTTGGCCGATCGGGTGATATCGGCATTGGGTGACATGGAAAATTGAGTGATATGGACAATGAATTGGTATGGTCAAAGGGTTCATATGTTCAATGGATGGTCAACGGATTGGTACGGCCAAAAAGTTAATATGATCAATTGGTTGGTATGGTCGATGGGTTGATATCACCACTGAATTAGTATGGGTTGATATGGTCAATCAGTTGGCGTAGCCAAGGGGTTGGTATGGCCAGAAGGCTGGGATGCTCAATGGGTTGATATGGCTTATTGATTGATTTGGCCAATAAGTTGATTTAGCCTATAGGTTGACTTAGTCAATAGATTGATTTGGCCAATAGGTTGATTTCGTCTATAGGTTGACTTATCCAGTGGGTTCATTTGGCCAATAGGTTGATTTGCCCCATAGATTGATTTATTCAATCAGGGAGATATGGCCGATCGGAATATATGACCAACGAAGTGATATGGGCAATCGGTTGATGCGGCGAATGGAGTGATATACGCAACCGGATGATATTGTCAATGGTTGCCTCTTCTTGGAAGGCGTAGCAATCGCCAAGTCATTTCTAGGGCTTCGACGCTGATATAGTTTCGTAACTTCGATATTAATATAACTACCAGCACTTGATGCCCTTTATCAGCCTCAGTAACACAAAATCTGGTGGTATCGCCTCAATACATGTGTGATTTTTTTTTCTTCGCTCGCAGGCTAATGGCCCATTGACCAGCCCTATTCCCAGGGTCTTTCAGCCCTACTAATATAGTTAATGGATAATAATCAATATAATCCATCCACAACGTTCGCACCCTCTTGTTTCCGTTGTCGGAAGAAACCATGGGAATATCACCCGGCACTGCATCTATATCACAGATTATAGACGATCCACCGCTCGATGCATTAAGCTTCGGTAGGTTGCGCCATGAACATCTCCCGCGCACCATGCATCATGCCCGCGGGGCTTGCGTCGTTCGCACGGCCTCCCGAGCGCGTCTTAGTATCAGCGACGAAACGTATTTCCCTCGATAATTCGCAACTACACGGGACGCGCGGTTCGTCCTATAGACGGAAACTATAATCCGCGCCTAATGCAGTGCGAAGATCATTCGAGGGTCCATGAGATCGCTCGAGCGAGAGCATTCAGCCACCGCGCAGCTCGCCGGAGGAGAATGCGCGGGATGCGTGAAGAGGGTTTTAACGTTTTCCAGTCTAACTACGAACAACGATAATATTGTTCTCCAAGAATGTAGCGCGGACCGACGCGCGGCGCCGGAGCCGCAACTCTCGCACTTTGCCCCGTCCGGGTTTCGGCGAGCGTTGTTACGGGTGTGGAAACGACAGGGGAAGTCCGACCAAGTATGTATCCCTCTCTCGCGTCGTCCCGACGATTTTCCCCGAGACCGCCGACCGCGCCTCGCGCCCGCACCGTGTATCGGCGAGAAGAGAGCCGAGAGAGCGTGGTGGATTCGATGGCTGTGCGCGCCAGCCGAGGCCCTCGAAGTGCTCCGCAACATCGTCCCTCCACTCCGCACAGCTATGCAAACCTGTGTACAAACTTCCCGTTAGTTAATTCGTTGTAATCTGTTGAAAATTCGAAACTCGCGATACCCACCCCGGTTGGCCCGCGCGGAGCGGGTGTGCGGCCCGTGGGAGGCTTAACACGTACGTGCATGTGGGTGTGCGTGGTCGGCATGCTGCGAGGGACACTGGCGCCGCCGGTGCAGTTACGTGCGTGGCGCTCTCGGCGGGATTACAGAGGGAGAAAGGTGAGACGGCGAGAAATCGTCCGAGAGGAAGACCGAAAACTCTCGGGAACACTTGGACTATGGCACTGCGCGGCGCTCGCGTCAGCGATATCACCGCCCACGGACGGCAGTCACCGAAAACGCATGGTTTGGAAGTTTAAGGAGGGAGTCTCGCTGACTTCGCATAAGTTCGACAACATTAAGAGAAAATTGCAAGTACTTCTTGATGATGGAAAATCTGAAAAAAAATCATGGATACTAAAGGTACTGAGAAGATTCATTTTGCATAATAATAATCGCAAAATGTTATTAACAAATTCATCGAAAAATTAATTGGTTAACAAATTGCCCGTCAACAAAACTTTTTTTTTATGAAAATGGTTCGGTTATTTTTCTGAATACGTATGAATTTTTTCAGTTTTTTAAGTAATCGGTGATTTTTGTTCTTTAGCTTCCGGTTCAAAGGTGACATTTTCAAACCGGATGTGACATAACGCAGATTATTTATAGTAATATTTCACCGAAGCACATGGACAAGCCTCCTCGGAAAACATATCGGGAAAGAGACTAATGTGGGTCATTAATGAAATGAAACTGACGTGAATGACAGACATCGAGATAAAGACCGCGATAACAGATCTTCGCGCTAAGAAGGCCTCGTATCCGGGACTGTTCGTCGACCCGTGCGTCGATAAACGATAAGGTGTATCGGGGCACGCGCACCGTCGAATCGGTACAGCATAGGCCATGAGTCATCCGTACACGCTAGGAAAAGATAGCCGAGGAGAGGTATAAAACCGATAGAGCGGAAAACAACTTTCCATCCGGATTTACGAGGGGATTACCGACCCTTTGGACACGAGGAATGTCGTTTCGCCCGAAGGATACAGAAGATATTTCCCCGTATAACTTATATACATCCGTACGTTCACCGACCGCCGCGCTCGGCTGATCGATCGGTAACATTTATCCGTCATAGCAGCAACTAGTAGGTGGTATCCGACCCGGTTTGTTGAACCGCGCACTCGAGGAAGATGCAGCAACGATTTTTCTTGCGCCAGAAAGAAGCGGAGTGGGCAAAAAAAAATTATAAAAAATACAATCTGATTTTCATTTCGAATGCACCGGCCACCGAGCCGGCGAGAGGGAGAATTTTTTTTTTTTTTTTTAATGTTATGCTAATAAACATTCACGCTGAAGGGTTCACCAGATTTATATGCTAACGATGTGTTAACGGGAATTATATATATATGATGCGGCACCTGCGTAGCATCGCTTCGAATAATATCTCCCCCTCCCTTCCTATTACCGGCGCATTTTACGGGCATTTTTCAATGCATAACTTACACCCAGTTCGGACCATCTACATATTTGTATGTCAACGTTATTTGTATATTACGACATTATTTTCGACGAGATCGGAAAATGGTTTATAACGATAGGTCTAATCTGAGGGTGTTCGGGGTAATCGACGCGGGAGCTCACTGTAATTTTTACCAGGCGCTCGCTGGGGTTGTAAGTCCCAGTTGTACCTTTTGATAGGTCGATATTATCTCCCGAAACTCCCGACGACGATGTTGACCCGAGAGGAACGATGGAAAAAAAAATGAATTTAGAATGGGATTTACACATTTTTTAAAATTCACTATATAATTTAATGACAAAAACGAAGATTTGGTAATAAAACATCTGGACGCCAAAAGTTCCTTCACGGACTTTTCCGGCAAATACGGGAAGGGTGAAATGTTGAAAAAACACTCCTTTGAGGCTGATGAATGTGATCAACATGAATATTTTCCAAATGTACACTGTAAAAATAAATTGTAAATTTAATGTACTGGAATTTGAAATTTGCTAACGTTACTCATATTAATTAAACATTAATGGTTTATGTAAAAAAGCTTCCATTACAGTTCATTAATTTTCAAACTGAATTTTTTCACAGTGTATAACCCGTGTGTAATTACCATCTATATAAAAAATTAATTTACACTGCATTCCGTGATGCTGTGGACTGAACAAAGGTGGGGACTCTTTATTCGATACGCCGACTGTGCGACCGCGATACTTTCCGGAAAAATGTCAACTGCGTGCTCGTCGATACCAGCGTATTGCTTATTTTTTCCCGAGAAAATTCCGACGATCTTGACTCTAGATAGCGGTAAAATAACGATAAACTTCGGGAGTGCCACGAGTCGAGGTGTTTTCATGTTAATGCGTAAAGCCCATCGACACATAATTATCGTTAACGAGATAACATATTTTATATATATATATATATATATATTTTTTCCGTTCCCTATAAATATTAACGATTGGAAATTGTTCGAGCACAGAAGTTTTGTTAGAACAATGATTCGTCGACTCGCGCTCGTGTTACTCTGCCAATTGGTCATCTGCCACTCTCTTCCATCCGTGCCAAGTAGATCGAGTTCACTTTTACTATACGTCGTTTAAGAAAAAATGAAAAAAATTGCCGTAGAAATTTATTCGTGGCGGTTTGCCAAATTCGTTATTAATATGCGAAGACCCTGTTTGTTTCGCAGATTCGCCGAGTGTCGAGGCAATTTCGATTATTGAAATTCCGAAGATTCAACTATTGGATTCTAAAGGTTCGAAGATAATTGGGGGCGAGGATGCTTCCATAGAAAAATATCCATACATTGTGAGTACAACCTTTTTTTATATCGCTATTGTTTCCGCACGGAAAAAAGTTTATGCGGAAAATATATTATTTATTGATTTATTTATTTGTTTATATATATATGTATATATATGTATAACGGGCTAGGGCGAATTAAAATAAGGGGAAAACTTATCGACAGGTTGTACAATGGAGCTGAAAAGCCGTGCACAACAAAATGAAAAACAGGAAAAAATTAATATTAAAACAGAGAAATCATAAATCTAAAAGGGATCGTGAAAAAAATAATTAAAAATATATCAAACATATATATTTAAATAAATGTCCTTTTTGAGAAACATCATAATGTAAATATATATATATTAAAAATAACCAATTTTTCACGAGGAAATATATATTTTAAAAAATATTTATGTTATCCCGGAATGACAATTGGGTTTCATGAATCGATATTTCACTGATGACGATACGATTTAATTAGGTGTCGATTCAGCAAAACGGTACGTTTTTTGGCCATGACTTTGAGCATTTCTGCGTCGGCAATATCATCGGTGAAAAGTGGATTATCACCGCTGCCAAATGCTGCATCGGGTATGCGACAGTTTCTGTTTCACAAAAAAAAATATCAGAACGCGAATATATATGGGACATTCCACGTCAAGCCGAACGGCCCAAAACATTGACCGTCTTCGATCAAGCTGAAAGTTCGTGACGTTGCACTATATATAGAATGAGTACCTGGATTTTTTCAGATTTTTATCGGCTCTCATTTTCAAGCTAGAAGATAGGCGTGTTAATACAAAAAATTATTATATCTCAGAAACTTTTGGTCGTACAAAAAAATTTCGTCAACGAAAAAGATGCTATTTTTCATAAATTATCTTCATACACTTTTTCAAAATCTAACAAGCTCGAGAGATTTAAAGAAAACTGAAAATTCTTATATTTCAGCAAGTATGACTCTATGCATGTTTTTCTTATTTTTTTAAAGCTTCTTGCGCTTGGAACATTTTGAAAAAATGTACGAAGATACTTTATCAAAAATGGCATCTTTTTTGTACACGAAATTTTTTTGTACGACCAAAAATTGCTGACATATAATTTTTAGTATTAAACCGCCAACTTGACAAAGACTACCGATAAAAATGTGAAAAAATTCCAGGTACTCGCACTATATAATACCATAACATCGCGAACTTTCAGCTTGAGCCAAGACGGTCCGAGTTCTGAGCAGTTCGACTTGATGTGGAATGCCCCATATATATATATATATATATATATATATATATTAGTCTTGCCACTGTACAGGTAAGCCTTCGAATGCTTACGCCGGCTTTATATTTGGTGCAGAAAAAATCCGAGACAATTTCACGTTCGGATTGGCTCGGGATCGTACTACGAGGGTGGGCGTATACACGAGATCGAGAGTATCGAGATTCATCCGAAGTACGACGATATCTCGTGGGATTACGACGTGGGTCTCTTGAAGGTAAATAAAAATAATAAATAAAAAAAATCCCATGAAACTCGCTAAGAACCGGTCTCATTTGGCGATGCTCGAAATCCGCCAGAGACAACGATGATGAGAAAAACTTGCCGTCGAGTTTCATCGACTAACTTGTCAGCTCTATGCCTCACAAATGTTTATTACTTTCTCGGAAGTCCCTTTAATGACCAAAGTTTGAAACTCGATTTCGCGGAATCTTCGGCGTCGGCTTCGTGTAAAGTTAATTTATTTTTTATTATTTTTTTTTCAGCTTCAGGAACGTATTGTCTTTGGTGAGAGGGTACAACCGATCGAACTGCCAAAGGCCGGCCGCGGAATCCACAGCGGTACCGTCGTGGACATTGCTGGCTGGGGAACAACGACGGTGAGTCCCGCAAAATATTTTATATCACCATTTTTTTCTCCACGATAAATTCATGATATATTCCTATTATGATTGCAATACTACTTATAAATACGTAAAAGGGCCGGACCCGTAAACAAATAAAATAAATAAATAAATAAATAAATAAATATTCGCCAAAGTTGCTGTTCATGTAAACTTGTGGAAAAATATCCCTAATTCACAAATATATATATATATATATATATATATATATATATGTTCGATTCAAGTAAAATTTCAGTTTTATTTTAAAGAATTTTATTTAAGGTAGCTTGTGTCATGTATAATGTCACCTACACAGTATAAAAAATGTGTACTTTTTATAATAACTTATTGTCCATAAATATCCAAAATTTATTGATGATGCTAAGACCTTTGATTTTGCATAATAATAATGCCAAAAAGTTTATAACAATCATTATTCATAAAATTAATTGTTAAAAAAATGTTGAACCGTTCATTTTCTCATTTTCAATGAATTCCTTAATTTTTCAGAATTCATAAACGTTTTTCAGAATTTTCGTACGTTTCAAATATCTTTCTTTTCGAAAATTTAAAGAAATTAAAGAAATTAAAGGAATCGGAAACTTAGTAAAATCAAACATTGCATAGATAATTTATTGCCGTGCATGAGTAATTCTTGCGATAAATTCCGATTCAGCTTCTGGGAATGCCGTCGGACATAATAAATCACAACATTATCCAGACGATCAGCCAGGACGATTGCAGATCAATATATTCGTCAAATTCGGTGACCGATCGAATGTTTTGCGTCTTCGGCGAGGGTAACGGACCGTGCGTCGGAGACACCGGTTCGCCTGCTGTAATGGACGGTGTACTGATCGGTAATAATAATGAGTCTAATATTCATGTCACTATCTTAACATATGCAAACACGGGTGGCTTATATGTAATTGCGTACGTCTCACCGTATCGCATAGCCGGCGATAATTCACGTTTAATCAGCGCTCCACTGTTGAGGCACGTTCGGCGGAGCAACTGACGTTAAGTCGCGTGTACCGGCGCGCACACACAGCTCATCGATCTTGACTATGCACTGTGCTATGTAGCCTGAGGGGTGGAATTTCGTGTTATCGCAGGTGTAGCCTCCTGGAGTCAATCGTGCGCTTACAACTACCCGACCGCTTACGCCAGATTACCGGAAATGGTCGACTGGATTACCGAAGTTACCGGAATCTCGTAGTCCGGACATCCTGAGGAAGCGGCGGCGTGAAGGACCGTGTCTTCGGGCGGGAGTCGAAATTTTCAACGACCCAAATGTAGGACCGCCAACATTAGGAAATTTCATCATTAAACTATGCTAATATTAAAACATCGAATAATCAGTAGTTCGAAAATTGTATTTTCGATAGATCGCTAAGTCGAATAACTGTTCCGCCGAATGATTGTATTTTTCGAGCTCTTTTTTTTATTCGAAAATACATTTTCAGAAGTTGGAGTTCAACGTTTTGAAAAGGCTGAAATTTTGGGGTTTGACACTGAGACGAAGCAATATTTTTAATAGCCTAGATAACTACTATCGAAAGTATGTCGAGTATAATTTCGAATGACTAAAACTTGAATAGAAACAATATCGAAGGACCAAAATAGCGAGAGTCGAAACAGCGAAAGCGAATAGGAAAATGCAAGAATCGCTGAAAATTATGTCAAAAGTGTGAGCTGACGTTTCGTAAGCTGTCGCCGTTTGTTTTTCCGGTCATTCCCTATTTTGACGATCCAACTTTTTGGTTTGTTGACAGTTTGAACGTTAGATTATTGGTCTTTCGCTACAATGAATTCAAAATTATAAACACTCTTAACATTCGAAATGTTAGATTTCCAGTACTCGCTCTTTTTAGGGTTCGAATTTTCGTCTATTCTACGGTTCACTCCTTGCAATATCGCCTATTCATATATTTGTCCTCGATATAATTTCATTTCGATAAATGTATGTTTTCAATTTTTATTTACTACTTAATTACTCCCATAAGACGCACTGAGAAAAATTGACATAGTAAAAGCAACAATACCGACTTTTTACCATAAAAAATAGTTTCCATGGGGAACGTCTTTATTTTATAGTTACGACTATGACAAAAAATCATAAATGCAACCACAATTATGATTTGACCAATCGAATATGCACTATCAGAAACTATCTATGTAGACGTTTCCTCTGGGAACTATTCGATATAGTGAGAAATACTATCCTTTTTCTCAGAGCCGGCCACAAAATTGCTTTATTCCGAAATATCGGCTGTTTTACATGTCGATAGTTCAAAATTGTTGACACTCACCCGTGTCTTCTTCGTCCCGCATCTGTCGCCGAATGTCTTCGGGTCGATAATAACCGAGAGACTGCGCCGAATAAATAAAAATAATTATTATCCGATAAATTCGATAATTAACTTATAGGTTATATGTAATTGATCGTTTGTAATGCAAACTCTAAAAATAGCCCGACACGTATCACTAATAGAAAACCAATACAGTACCGATAAGTGGGTGACGTTACGTAGGCGTGCGGAGAATTACAATGAATTCGGATGGATAAAGCCGGTAGGACAGCGACCTCGTGGACCGCGACGTCTCGCCGCTCTTAGAATAGCTAAAAGATTTTCTAATATCTTTGGGGATATTTTAATCCGTGTTGTAGTCTTGTCAAGACTACATTGATCCGGACACGCTGTGAACCTCTTCTCATGATTATTCGATTAAAGCGCAGACGCCACTCCAATAACCGATAGTACATACAAGTATATACTAGTGGTTGTTCCGATTCATGCGCTTGCATTGACTTTCTGATACTATTTGTCATTTCATCAATTCCGTAATAGGGGAGACCGGGGCAAAATTGCCCAGCGGGGCAAAATAGGACAGTGAGGGCAAAACTCAATTTTCCCAATAATTTTTTGATGCCCCATTTTGCCCCAACGATATATCCGGATTTTCAAGCCCGTTTCGTCCCACGTACCATCATCGCCACCATCCCAAAGTTATTGGAGAATTGCGTTTTGTCTCATTATCCCGCTTTGCCCCGGTGTGCCATTTTGCCCCGCTCTCCTCTAGATACTGACTTATGATAATGGGGGAGGAGATCCCAAGGGAAATTTAGAATAATTAGGGTCTGGCGGGCGGTTCCAAAGAGGGACTTAATAATTACCAGAGTGTGATCTGTAGTCATAGAGATTAGCTGTAGTTGACCACTCGCTGATTTATCGAGATTCGAAAAAGTCTATTCATGACTTTCCCTCAGGGTAAAATTGGGGAATATGTCCTATCTGTGTATCATTGATTTACATACAAATGAGGGTGGGCCATATTCGCCACATTTACCCTAAATGTTATCGATTTTTTTTTTTTTGGTCCGGAGCTCGAGTTAAAAGTTAACTTGGATTTGTTTTAAAAAATATAAGAACACCCTGCAAATCCTCAATTTGTAACTTCATTCCAATGAACGATTCTCACTGGAGCACAAACAAACCGTCGGCTCTCTCAGTCACGTTCTTAGAATAACTTAAAATAACGTCAACGTGTAAGTCAATAATACGCGATTATTGACTTACATGCTAATAGGGGTAGGCCATATTCACCACAGTTACTCTAAGTCTTATGCAGTTTTTTTTGTTTGAATCTTAAATAAAAAATGAACTTGGAAATGTAAAAAAAAAATATATATATACAAGGAGACGCTGCGAATCCTCAATTTGCAACTTCATTCCGCTGAACTGTCTCCGAAATTCATACCAAGAAAATATTGCCGCCGAAAAAAAAAAAAAAAAAAAAAAACCATCAGCGCTATAAGTCACTTTCTCTCTCCCGCCCCTCGAGGAGGTTCACTCAGAATAACTTAAATAATGCCTTCGCCGTCCGGTGACGAATCGCTACATTAGTTACGATTACGAGGAAAGGTCTCGGAGTGGCCGCGGGAGCTCGTGCGGTATTCCGCATGCACGCCTCTGCGATTTTTAAAGCTCTCGCAGCAGTTTCACCGGAGCGGGCTTCGTCCTTCGCTCGAAAATGCCCGGGAGATCTGCCGCTTCCACGCGGGCGGAATATGCGCCGTTCGTGCCGAGCGCGGACGGCTTCGCGGTTAACGCTGATCGTAACTTTGGCACAGCCGATCATAGCTCGTCACACGTCGCATAGTTTTAACAACGTTTGACGCTTTTTAGAAAAAAAAATTCTTTCTTTCGCGACCATAAAACCCCGGCTGCAGAGGAAAGAAAGAAATTTCATCCCATATGAGACGTGCGCTGGGACACGTAGTTCGCACGTAACACAGCCGCGAGACGCGAAACTATAAAGCTTTTGTGTGGCCTACGCGTTATCGGGTAACGTGAACGTCTACTATATCTCGCTCCTTCTCTGGCTCCATTACTTTCTACGATAATGTACTATGTAGATTCGAATGGGACAGAAGAGCCCTGCTGTACGTATGGGAGAACATAAATTTTAACGATGGATGAGACGGCTGGCAAGCCGGGCCTATAGCCAGTACATGGAACTCCCGCCCTGCCTAGAGCTTTCGGTGTTACATATTATAGGCCCAGTATTACATATATATACATATACATACATATATATATATATTTATTTATTTATATGTGTATGTGTATGTGTATGTGTATGTGTATGTGTATGTGTATGTGTATGTGTATGTGTATGTGTATGTGTATGTGTATGTGTATGTGTATGTGTATGTGTATGTGTATGTGTATGTGTATGTGTATGTGTATGTGTATGTGTATGTGTATGTGTATGTGTAAAAAATATATATTTTGGAATGTGTGTAGGTCTGGCTCACGGTTAGCCGACGGGCTCGAGACTGAACAGTGCCGCTCGTCGCATAAGTCAGGATCGGCGTTACCGGAACGCGTCGAGAACCACGCAGGACGACCTTTTGCCGCGCTGCTCGTCTTTTTTTTTTTTTTTGAGCCTCCGCGTAATAGTTTCTGTACGGTAGACACCACCGTGTTTACGACAGACAACGACGATACCATTGGTACGAGGAGCACCGGGAATAGCTAAAAAACGAGAGACATTTTCGGGGAAAAGCCAACTGTGTCACGTTCGGGCGGACCTGGCGAATCGCGCATGTGATCGAAGTAGAGGGTTTGGGATGAAACTGGATCGTGTCATTCACTGTTAAAATCATTTGTTAATTTGCGGCAGAAAAGTGGATCAAATTTAGAGGACGGAAGTGACGTTTTTCGTGCGACTGTGTCGATACCGGGAATACGTCACACACGTATGCGACACAAGCAATCGAACGAAGTTTTAGATTTTCTTAAACTCGCAATCTTATCGACACCCAACGTTTCAGCCCATATCGACCACTTTGACCGTATGCGCAATGAATATTAACATACACAGTAAAAAAATAATTTCGTAAAATTGGAATGCGAAATTTCGTAATATCGGAATGCAAAATTTCGTAAAATCGGAATGCAAAATTTCGTAAAATCGGAATGCGAAATTTCGTAAAAATAATTTTGTTTAATACGTATTTGAATATACGAACCTGCCCTTTTATTTACCGTGTCATTGATTGACAATTTCAGTTTGTACTTTTGTTTGTACAATTATAAAATTAAAAAATAAAAAATTGTGGACGTTTGTGGACAACAAGTTGTTGCAAAAAGTACAAACTTTTTTTACTGTGTAGAGTAAACACGAGGCAAGAAAAATAACGATCCATCGTTTTCGAGTTCAGAATCGAGAATGTTATCGAATAACGCGTAATTTTCTTCGTTTAAAACAATCGTGAAAATCGCTTTATTTTGTGCGCCCAACCCGGCCGCGATAAACAATTACGAAACGCGAAAAGTTGAAGAACACTCGAGGGAAATACACGCGAGCGTGTCACTACTCGACGAGCAGATGAACATAGCGTTGTTCGCAGCGGTGGCGTTCACGTATGCATGTGAGCCTGCGGTAACGCGAAATGTACACGAGCTGGTAGAAAAATAATTGAAAAGAAAGATGTGAAAAAAACAATCTACAACGTGTAGCGATGAATCAACCGACGAACCCGACTAACAGAACCACTACAGCCTCCCCGTGCGTTTTCTCTAGAGTAATTAACGCGGAACATACTGGATGAAACTCGCGAATTCATACTCTCATGAAGGGGCCCCAATTAATTAAACAGTATACAAAATTCACGACCGGTATAACGACGAAAAATTTACGAATTTATCGGCCGTAGCGGATAATTTCGATTTTCCGGTACATCATTTTATTTGAACGAAACACCGTCAACATTTATTTTGATGTGACAATGTTATTTTTTGTCGCACCCTTTTAACCTTATTTTGAAATAAGAATAATGAACATTACATTACTTTAAGAAAATAATCCATAGGATTTCGTTCTGTCTGACCAATGCCGGTTTTTCTACTTCCTGACTTTCTACTGCTCGCAGGTCAGAACGAGAGTCGTGCATTTTTCATGATCTAGTAAGGGATTGCGAGGGGACTCGAAGAATCGAAAATTGCACTGAGGAAAGAGTGCTCTTATTCCGTATTCAGCATGAAATAAGAGCGTACAAGGGTTTTAGGGAAGCATATCTTAATATAACAAAATTATCATTTCATTATTATTTTTAATTATACTTTTTTAACATTTCGATTCGATTAATCGGATAACAAACATTTCATTCAAAATTTTTAAAAAATAAACCCTATTAAATTCCTTTAAAATACAATCCCCTGGTTTTCCTCATGTCTGACAGATGACGATTTTTCTACTTCCTGACTCGCTACTGCTCAGAATATTTTCCATAATCTAGTAAGGAATTGCGAGGGGGCTCGAGGAACCGAAAATTGCACTGAGAAAAGAGTGCGACTTAACCCGAGCCTCGGCTTCGTGCCGTATTTGGTGTGAAAAAAGACGGGGTGCTGGGGAAGCACCGCGAGGTCAGGAATTCTCGTGCATAAACGTTCGCAAGCCCGCTTCTGGTAGTCTCCGGCTCCGTGTATTATTTCGCAGCAAGCCGGGGCGGATTCGAGCTAACACACGCTTTATCAATACGCTCGCCGTACCAGGATGGAGTTAGGGGTGGAAACTCCACCTATATTCCACTCTATTCTAGCGCGGTGTAGGGCCTCTGGGAGATGACCGCTTTGCAGGCTGCTCGAAATCCCACTCGGTCCCGGCTCGCACCGGACAACCGACCGCGAACTACCCTCAGCTCGCTTCCGGTCACCCGGACTCCTCTTCCTCCTTCCGATAAGCTCGCGCGCAGTTTCGAATTATCCATTCCACTCCCCCCCCCCCCTTTCCAACCGGCCCTCGGGGAGGTACAGTCGAATGAATTTTAAAAGAAAGTCGCTCTCTCGGTCAACGAGCACGAAATTAGCGAGCGTTATGCCCTCCGGCAAGGGGATTATTAAAAAAAAAAAAAAAATAGAATCAAGGTAAAATACAGAATGAGAGGCGGAAATTTATCGTAGATTGTTTCGAGCCAATGGTGATGAAAAAAGGTGCGATGGACGTAATTAAATGCAACGGTACAAAAGTACAAGAACGAAAAGTAATGAGAGATTGTTTTAAGCCTTTGGAGCGTGCTGGAACGTTTTCGACCCAGCTTTCTATTATTACGATTTTTTTAAGAGGTCACACCATGATATAATTTTGGATTTTTTTTCCGATGGTTTATAGTGTCAATAATATTTGGTTAAATTTCCATATCGAAATTCAATGAAATGGCGGAGCGCTCGAGCAGCTGCGTTACGGGGTTTTTGAAACATGAACGAGCATAGAAAAAATTGCAACCAAGAATTCATTTTCGATTGGCAGATAGTTATATATAAACAAGATGTCGGGCGAATTGGAAAAAAAAAATTACCCTCCAAAGGGTCACAAAATAATAAGTCAACAGAAGCCAGACATACACACTATGGGAAGGGAGTGACTGAAGGCAATTTTTTAAATATATGTTATACTAATAAAAAATAACAACGCGTAAAAAAAAATACAGAAAAGTAAAGAAAAGCAATTAAGAAATAAATAAGTAAAAAAAAAACTTTTTTAAAGATATATTTTAAGAAATAATACGGCCATTTGTAAAGCCAGAACATTCAGTAAACCGTCCCAGCATGCGAGTGTTGGCTGTGAATCGCGTTCACCTCGTCGCGGTGTTCGGAGTCTGCTTCATTTGGGAATTTAATGCGATAAATTAATAGGCGAAGGGGTTACCGACAGACAGGTTAATTTCCACGTGGTCTGTGAGGATCGCTTCTCAGTCCTGAAGGATGTTGACACACGCTGGGAGCAGAGAAGTTTCGCTGTTCCTCGTGGGCCCCGGGCAACAGGGGGTTTGTCTCCGGCTTCCTTAACGCCGGCACGACTCTGAGGGTAATCAAAACCGCACTAATTACGGGTCTAAGTAGCGCCGAGACTCGTGCACAGACGGTGTACCGCGAGCTTTCATCCCTCCGCGTCCCACAGCGAAAGCGCATATCATAATGGAACTTGCCTTCGTACACACGCATTCCGCGAAAACAGAAGCTTCATGCTCGCCGTACCCGTTGAACGTCACGTATAGAATGGCAGATGTTGGGGCCATGCTTCCTGAAACATCGGATCGTTACTAAGTTTATAAACCCGGCAAGTAAATTCTCGAGGATGTTTGGTACGTGATTCATCCGTCTTTTGCTCCCGGGCCTGGGTTTCTCGTGCGCTTCATCAACTCCGGCTCTCCCCCAAGACACTGGAAATATACTACGAAGCCGCTATGCATTGTGGTTTCTACCTCACTGCGCTCAAATAACTATAACTACATTATCTACTGCAACTATAACAGTATATCTGTATCTCGGGATGCTTGCACGAAGAAAAAAAATTGTCGGGTCAGTCACCGTTTGGAACTTTGCCTATTGTAACTAATTTATTTACTCAATACAGGGGCAGAAAATGTTTCACTCCGGCAATAAATTGTTTTGTTGTAGCGACAAATTTTTCGGGCTGTCAGGAAATTGTTTTGCCGTGGCAGAAAATTTTTCACGATGGCAGTGAATTGTTTTGCTGCTGCAAAAATCGTTACCCATACACAAACATATTTTTTATGCAAAATTGCATTACTAAACTTGCTTACAAAGATCGTAATTACACTGTAATGTGTTCGTTCGTTTTCAGGATAAAATCGATAACGAAAAGGCGCGTTTGTGCATTCTACGCCTATTCTGAAAGTTTCATTGCATTGTATCAACGCATTTTTCGAGAAAAGTGGTAAACCGTATGTGAAAATTTCACCAAGAAAAAAATCCTGTTTTACCCTCGGGGAGGTTTCACTCCATCTTAATAAAGTAACAAATAAATCTAAGTAATAAAGATTAATAACGATTTATCATTAATTATTATTAATTGGATTATTGCATTAAACAAATGGTAATGCGATATTTTCCGGGCGAAATTGCCGATCTTCGCCGCTCGTGGAGCAAAATGTTGGAATAATGTCTCTCCGTTTCGGGTGACGGATAGTTTTTCGGGGGAGGGGTCTTTTTTTTCGCGTAATGTCGTCGGGTGTTCTCGGGAGAGCGCTCTCGCTGTCTCGGCGTTTCTCTTACACACAGGTCTTATACAACGGCAACGGGGGACAATGTAAATCTTGAACGGACTGACAGGGCAGACGGCACGGGTACACGGCCCCGTCCGTCGAGTTCCGGCAAACGGAACTCGAAAGGCGGAGTGCCGTTCGCCAGACAAGAGAAAACCAGCGCCGTGAGTGAGAGACCGCGACGCACTTACATCCCTCGTGACGACGGTAGCGAAAGCACTTTTACCCATATCCACCATACCTATATCCACTTAGCGACTTAACGAAGGACCGAAATATTTGCTATGGTAATACAGTAATTAAAATGTAAATTACGACCGGTCTGGCAAATATGTTTGTACGAATATGGTATAAACCATGCGGTATATATTCTTGGGAGTATCCTCGATGGCTCGAATACGCCCTCTATCTCCGCACTGTTCGAGAGATCTGGCTCTTCAAATCGAGATAGAGGATTAAGGCAGCCAACAACCGCGATTGTTCCCGGACACGGATTTAGTGCGACAACACCAATCCGTGCGAAACAAAAGAGCAAGGGACGTCGAAAAATTAGATGTTCAAACCGAAAGTGATCTTTTTCGGTATCACGTCACATCCGGTCGAAATATGGGGTTTTAAAACCAGAAATGACCCATATGACGTCACTTCCAGTCGAAAAATGCTGTTTTCCAACTGGAAGTGACCCATTTTCCATTTGATGTCACTTCCGGTCGAAAAATGCGGTTTTCAAACCGGAAGTGACCCATTTTCAGTATGACACCACTTCCGGTTTAAAAGTTGAGATTTTGAAACCGAAGATGACGTTGCAGAGATTTTTAAAATTATTTTTCTCTGGAATGTATGTGAAATCTTGGCTAGATTCCACATAAATTCCAGCGAAAAATCAGTGACAGAAGCATGTGAATTAAGGAAAGTAGGTAAAAGACCGTACGTGATATCAAAAGCATTTGGAGTTGACTCGGCGTTCACTGAAGAGAACATAAAGCAGGTTTGTGGTCTTCGCATAATATTCGCGGAATATTATTGTATTCGCGTAATATGTTCACTTCTCAATGTTGAAGTTTAAAAAAAAAATATAACCAATCATTTGTTTACAATTGACAGATACTTATGTACAAACAATATGTCAGACTATTTTTCAAGAAAAAAAATGTGCGCTTCAAAGGATCACGAAATAATAATAAGTTAAGTGAAGTCTGAAACACGGAATATTACTGTATTCGCGCAATATTATTATCGAACTGCAAACGGTCTATGAAAATATAGGAAACTCGTGTGGTGTTTTTTTAAATCTCATCAGGAGCGAAGTTTAATACGTAAAATACCTCACCGTAAAAAAAAGGGGAACGTAGTTTTAGACTTTTTTATTTAAATACCGATTAGTGTCAACACGCACTGGTCCATCTCACTCCATCGTCCCATACTCACCACTATTACCCCACGTGTGTGTGACGGAGGATTCAGTTTCCCGTTGTCAAGCACGAAGCTGTGCCCGCTCGCCCCACCGTTTGCCAACAGTGCATTGAAATACGACCCTCTTCCGTTACGAAGAGAAGACGTTCAAGCAACTCATATTTACTTATTCAAGACCATGCGTCCCTTCGAATCCCCGTAGTTATATGCATAAATGCGAGCCCCGTGTTTTCCATCGGGAAAACGACGGTTCCCTTATTTTTCCGTCACGGTCGAGATCAACGGAAGAGGACGGAGGCAAACTTGCACACGAGAATCTTCGAAGACTTTGCGCTCAACTGGGACTGCTGCATTTACCTGCACGTAGAAGTATACCCACTGCTGTCTTGGGAGTACGATATGGCACTCGATTCTTATGCCCGTCTGAGGTACAGAACAATGGAGACCTTTTCTGCTTTTCCGCTTCCGGAGTCCGTTGAAATGCTCTTACCTGAGAGCAAAAGACAACCGAAGGAGGGAGAGCGCAGGAATCGTCCACTGATCCGCTCTTCTTTGTATTTCTGTATTTCTCTGTGAAAGTATAAAACGACAAAATGATGATGAGATATCTCCAAGGGAACAACAGTGCAATAGCTGCGAGGAACGGCGCTAAATACATTACATATATTATATACATATATATATATATATATATATATATATATATATAATATTTATATATTACAT
>JAPYZD010002517.1:0-18379 GCA_030522725.1 Ichneumoninae sp. B BG-2022a | reverse complement strand
ATTGTACTATTGTGATTGTACTATTGTGATTGTACTATTGTGATTGTACTATTGTGATTGTACTATTGTGATTGTACTATTGTGATTGTACTATTGTGAATGTACTATTGTGATACTAGTGCGAAAAAGTGGTCTTTTCGGCGAAGGTTCGGAAGTTGTCCGCACGAGCCGGATTGCGAACTATGGCGACACGAGGTGAATGCGAGTTGTTGTTTGTAGCTCGAGGGGAGATGAATGCATGTGCTACAAAAATGTCAATCTTCAACTTTTTTCAACGTCAACGTCGTGCTTTACTTTTAGGCAAAACGGCTGTCCGATTCAGGTTCAGCGCAAAAAACACATGGAAAAATATACCAACGGCGCCGTTGACTTTTGGTAAAAACTGATGTCCAATCTGTGCGCGTCGCGAAAAAATACAAGGATTTATGTGCTGGGGATTTTTTCTTTAATTTTTATTTTTACTCAAGAAATCCAAATGATACTATTTTATCTAGCTGATTGAACCTCGTCATATTTACCATCTTGTATATTTCGTGCTGTTTAAAAATTCGCAAAATCACTCATTTTTGCAACGTTAGCTATATAAATGCCCGATAAGCTTTTTTCGTTAGTCGTTATTCCGGGACTATGTTCAATGTATTTTTTCGCGCTGATGACGAATCTCCCACTTATTTTATTTATGGAGGAATATTTAATACGAAAACTTGCGTCAAACGTGAAGTTTGAATTCTGCATGAAAGTGAAAAAATTCAAAACAAAATAAAATTTAAATGGTTCGATCAATAGTCCCCAAATTAAATAGGGCTCATCGGGCGAACATATTCCATCTGTGTACACATCTTTAGCTGCATAACTAAAAAAATTGTAAGATCTGGAACGAGACCAAACATTTTTTAAGAAATTCGATATCGCGTACGAAAAAAACAACTAAATTTTTTTAGTGAAATTTTGAATATACATTGACTATTAACCATCCACACTGTGTGTTAAATTTCAACTTGATCCGTCGAGACATTCTCGAGTTATAGCGGTTTGAATTTATCACGCCTGACTCACACACATACATCTGGATACTTTTTCTAAATGTTATTTTTCGATGTTTTGGAACATTCCAAACACATTTTCACAAAAGTCTCGAAACTTCATCTACGAGTAAGCAAAACAAAATAAACTCAATAAAATAGCGCAACCAAAACAGAACTGAAATACCACCGGAGTAGGCACCTAAAACCGTAAACCAAAGGTTGTTTTTCCAAATCAGAGACCCACATCTAGAACATCAAAAATCAGCTGGTCCTATCGAAGATTAGTTAAAAAAAAAAAAAATGATAATCCATGCATACCGCTGCATCTGAACGAGAGCGACCCTCAAAACAACAGAGGCAGCACGCACGGAAAGCACCCCTAAATAAGGCCTGTACATGTGAAGAGCTTTCGTCTAATTTCTCGAGTCGCTTCGCGCCGGTTTATTTTCCAGCAAGAAAGTGAAAAAGCCGGAGAGTCGGCTCGAGTCGCGGAGACTCTCTTCCGCCGTCGAGCGATATGTAGTCACGCGAACTGGAGATCGCTTCGCCAGTACGTCAACCCTCGTCACACGGGATTCCTCCACCCTCCGCGGGGCGGTGGGTGAAGCTCAGAGGAAACGAGACGGAAAGTGCGTACCACGCGTCGAGCCCGCGGATACAAAGCCTCTCGTACACGGTAGCAAACCTTCCCGTCGGGCGTTTATAGGGCACTCCTTCGTCACAGACGTTACGTGTGACCGCTGGACCAATGAAGCTTGCGCGAACCTTTCCTGTAACCAGGAGAGCTCGCGTCGCGCGCGCTGGAAGCGCGAGGCTGCCAGTGAGGAGAGAAAAATGGCAAAAAGCGCGTTGTCGTTCCATCCTCGCTTCTGCACTTTTGCCTTCTCTCTTTCCAGCTGCCAGCAAACCTCGCGGCGGAAACCGTGGGACGAGCCGCGCGAGCGAGTGGGAAAACGAACTGGAGAATCCCGCGGGCCAAAGAGAGACCACAGGCGCGGAGACGAGAGAGGACGGTCGTGAAAGAGAAAAAAGGATAACGGCGCAGTGTGGAGATGAGATGAGCTGCGAACGAGGGGGTCGCCAGTATGGAGAGGGCGAGTGAGCGGAAGAGAAGAGGAACGATAAATGAGAGTGTCGCACAGAGTCTATAGGAGTTATGTGCTTCATCGCGCGGTGACGATAGTACGCGTGCGCCTCCTCGCGATCCGAGAGTCAGCGTAGGCACGTACGTGGCTCACGTTCGTACCGCGAATGTCAACGGAGGGGAAAAAAAATTAAAAAACGTATGACCACTCGGTAGAGAGAAACGCGCGGGGCCGCGTCGGGCACCGCTGTTCGCTTCCGATTTGCAGATCCGCGGTGCGAAAATAAAAATGAAACAAATTTTAGACGTCCAATTTCATATCTCGTCGAAGGTTCATGCCGATCATCCGACAATGACACGGGCAAACATTGGGATTGATATAGTGAAAAAAAAACATGAGAATCGTTGCGACAAATTGTGACAACTATTTTTTGGGCTACTTATCACGATGTTCTATTGTTGAATCCATGTGTCGAAGAAAAGAAAGAAGGTACGCCAAAAAAGTTGTTATCCTTCGTGAAGAAGTAACTCCTCGATGCCAGCCATTATCTTGACTATTTCATTATCTCGGTTATAATTTAATTCTCTTCTCGGGCGATATTTTTCGTCAAGCGAAAATTTTTTTTTTTTTTTTTTTAACAAAACGCTGCTTGCAGTTTTGCGACGTTTTTTTTTGAGCGTGTTCGTCGGCGGAGTACTTTCTTTTTCCACTGGGCGCATTCCAACTGTAAATTGTGTCCCGCGAGTTTCGGGAGAACGAGGGGTTGGCGCCTGGTGACTCGGCCTTGGATATTAACTACCCTCTCATATATACCTCGAACTATATAGAGCTTCACCGACACGCACAGTTTTTCCCTGCATCGCCCCCCCCCCCTTCCTCTCGCTTAATGAATTCCACCGCATACAAATCCACGGATACATAGCTATACGTATACGCACTCGGTTTCTGAAACTGAGGGGGGAGCGAGTCACGAACGAGTTCTTCGCGTTCCTCTCTCTCCCTCTGTGCTCGGTGTACATTTTCATTATATATTTCAAGGGAGAGTTGCAGAGGCGCCGGAGGATCGCTGAAAATTCAATTAGTTAATTAACCGAGAGGCGGTGTCTCTTGAATCTTTTTACCGAACCGCAGTCTCGATCGCTATACTGGGCGTATTGCAAAAAGCATCGATCCAGTTTTTATGTCAATCGATTAGAATTTTTTCTTTTTAATCTTCTTACCGCATACTCTCGCTCTCGATTCGCAAGTGAAGCGTGTATTCGGATACTCGTTACGGTTAACCTTGATCCGCCAATAACCATTTTTTTTTATACACTCGGAGGTTGGCGTAAACACGTAGGCGGATCAGGTAACTCTCGATGCGGCCTTATGCGCTCGAATTATAGATTGCGTTACGTAGGTTTGACGGCAAGTGTATGTATCGCTGCCCCGTACATTGATCGTCCGAAGGCGGTTGCGTCAGCGCTCAATCGTCTCGGGCAATGAAGTTCAGGATCTCGAGCTCGAGCCGCTCGCGACGATCGCGCCCACGCACGAGCGCAATATCAATCGCCGCGCCCGATGCATCCGAGACGAACTCACGTTCACTTTTCTGCATCGCAGCGATGAGCGACGCTGCGACGAAGTAATGCGTTTCCGCACCGCCATTGTATATACGGCACGGTAAAAAAATGTAGGGGAGAGCGGGGCAAAATGGGACAGTGGGGCAAAACGGGATCTGGAGGGCAAAACTCCATTTATCAATAATTTTTGGATGCCCCATTTTGTCCCAGCGATAGATTAGGATTTTTAGCCCCGTTTTGTCCCACGGACCACCATCGCAACTATCCAAAAGTTATTGGAAAATTGCGTTTTGTCTCATTATACCGTTTTGCCCCGCTGTGCCATTTTGCCCCGCTCTCCCCTGTGTACATTACAAAGATCTTTCTTGTAAAAAAACATACAGATTTTCTTCTAGTTCATTTTACAACTTTTCCTTCTCAACGAACAGTACTTTTAATTGAAGAAAAAGAATTATTAAATCAATTAGAAAAAAAAATGTAAAAAATAATAATAATAACAGCAACATCAACAACAAAAATCACAGTAGGTATATAGTGTTGACAGCTGATTCGTAGGGAACGCAAAATGCTCGGGAGATCGTGCATTGAGCCACTGTGAAGTAAACTGCGATACACGGTGAAAAGGCAAAAGATGGCGGCATATCTCGATGAAATTTCGATATTGACAAACATTATTTTTTCCGAAAAGTCTTCATCTCTGTGAAATCGCATCGCATCGTAACAAAACCTGAAAAAGACACAGGCGACGATTAAAAAAAACTACTTGCCAAATTTTGTCAAGAGCTTTTTTTTGTCGATTCAGAGAACACTGGATACCAAGGAAACGCGCAAAGTCTCATGATCGCCGTAAAACACATAACTCCTGTGTTTTTGCCCTAGCGCGCAGTCGGGAGTTAAAAAAATTGATCAAACAAATTTCAACTCAACAAGTAAAAGTAATTAAATGCCTGTCAGATGCCGTGTAGCGAGTGCGTCTTCGGCTCGTCTCCATTGCCAATGTTTCCAACCGTGCTAATTATTTGTTACAGCTTGTAACTTATTCCTGAAAGTTTAATATTCAGTCTCGCGATATCACGCTTCGTCATTATCATCGTCGCCTTTTATTTACAACGCTGCGAAGCGGAGCCGCTTTCAGGACGTCAGAGAAGGCTTGTAGTCTCGGAGTGGCACATTTCGTCTTTGGAATTCCGCACGCGACGCTTATTTCGTTGACGGTATTCGCCGGGATGCGGGGGGTGGAGACCCCAGATGGAAAATTGGGTTGCCTCCCTCATCGTCTCTTATGCAGCCCTCTACCGTATCTAACGACGGTACTCGCTCATCCGCTTCGTTTTCCTTTTTTTTTCTCTCCCTTTTCAGTTCTCCGTCTACCCGGCAGTATATACGAGTACATTTTTCACCGTGTCCTCGTTCACGCGTAAGCCAGCTAACTTTGTACGGTATCGCGGGTCTTTCCTCTCCGCCTTGCATGTGTTTAGATTTTTCTTTCCGTCGTCGTCGTCGTCGCCGCATTTGTATCCTATACGAGGACGTAGATAAAAGGGAAACAGGGAAGAGGAAGTGGTACGGAGACAATTCTCCGTGAGTTTCCCCGGAGCCCGGTGGAACCAGATGCGAAGGACTCACTTTCGAACCCTCGCCGCCTTGAGAACAACTTCACGTACGACGATAAATTCGAGGGTTGCATCGACTATTTAAGAATTCAAGCCACTGCACGCCAGAAGAAAAAGGAACATACGGAAAATCGAGTTCCTCGGAGAAGCTTTCGGGCCGAGGCGGGGGGGTCGGCGGGGGCGTTGCGGGGCACAAAAACACCATGCCACGGTAGAACGAGGAAAATAATAAGCCGCATTTTATCGTCACCTGGAAAACACACCGCGCAGAAGGAATTTTCTCAATCTGTTCGATTCGAAGAGGCGAAACGAGTGGCCGTACCAGAACGCCCGTACACGGGAGACTCGTCGTATATGAAACATTTCGATGCAGCTCGCGATCAGAGCGAACGATTCTCGTGACCCAGCTGGAACGGGATTAAGAAGTCCCGAACGCTGGCGGGGTCCGTGCGGTATTTCCGAGTGAAAAGAGGGAAAGAGAAAAAGCTGTTCCGGGCCGGATTCTATATTGCAAGAGAACTCTCGAGAGATGTTGCAGGGGGATGAAGGAAAGAGGGACAGATACGGCCGCGGGAGGGTTGGGGGGGGGGGGGGGGGAAAGAGTTATGGTATATATACAGCACGGAAGAACAGCGACGAAGGCGAAAATGGAGGTGAAGGCGAAGAGAGTAGCTCTCTCATACCGGCAGCGCCAGCAGCAGCTCTCGATAAGCTCCGAGGATTTCTTCGCGCGGTCCGGGTGGCAAAGTAGTTCCGGCTCTTTCCATTCCGATACCAGGGTGAATATTTGATCTCGGAGTACCGGAGTACCATGGAAGAGTACTCGCGCGAAGCGCGGCGGTAAAGCGGAGGTCGAGGGTCGAGGGCGGAGAAACAGCGAGGTGGGACAAGACTGAGGCGCCGGTCGAGAGACGAAGCACGGAGAGGACGAGCGGAGGAGACTGAGGAGGAACGCCGTGGGCGCCCGCTGCAGACGATAGCAATAGAAACAGAGGAAAATGGCGGAGGAGAAGGAAATGAAAGGAAAAGGTTGGAAGGTAGCGAGAGAGAACGGGAGATAAAGAAGTGTGCTTGGATATAAATCAAGAGAGCCGCCTGGCGCTTGCTCTACGGCCTATGAATAACTTTGTTATTCCGACCCGTAAAATTGCTCTGTCCTCTCCTCTTCCTCCCGGCCCTTCGTGCCGGAGCAGCGGCGGAGGGAGAAGAAGCGGCAGCCAGGCTCACGCGGGACCTCGAGACCTGGCGAAAAGTGGAAAGAGCTCGTAGCCCGGCATCGCGGCTGTACGGGGTTGACGGAGGTCGCGCGGGTGAGCGGGGCGAGGGGTCCACTGGCTACGGAGAGTTTGCGGATGGATCCGTCCGTGGGATCACGAGAAACTGGCGAAACCCCCGAGCTCACGATCTCGCCCGAAACGCGCGAGCGCACGGGGAGAGGCGAGGAATACAGCTCGTACGCCTAACTCGAGAGGGAATAGGAACGGCTTCAAACTCCACGAGACGCGAAGCCTCACGGTGGGTGCCTCGCGGATAGTTTACATACTTTGATCGTTCACCCACGAGAATCTCTCAGGGTCGCAACTTTACGGTGGGACGAGAGGGCGTCGGCGGAATCGGGAAGGAAAACTGGCGTATGATGCAAAGAGGGTTGGTCACGAAGGGGGGTCGAGTAGGGGTCCGCGAAGCTCGATGAAAAGTTTTCCCGACGCTGTTGGTTCTTCCACCTTCGCTGGTTTCTTTCTCTCGTCTCGTTCCGGGACACCGCGAGATAACCCGCGTAAAATGACGAGCATGGATTTCGATCTCGGGGAGAACGATGGTCGGGACCGGACTCGAGGATGCGAATCGTCGCTGTGGCATCGGTAAGAGTATCCATTCCGTGCGAGCCTCGCTCGAGTGTGTTCATCACGGTATCTCGGAGAGAAGCTTCGCTATTTGCAAGGACGGGTAAACCGGAATATCGAGCGTGGAGGAAGTCGAATGAGCGGAATAAGAAGAATTGTATATCCACCTGACGCGGAGGAAAAGAGAGACCGGAAACGGGTGGCCCTGCGTCGCGAAGCAGGAACGCGGGGTAGTTTCTTCGGGAGAGCGTCTGGCGAGAGGAGATAAAGGAGCGTGGAAAATCCACAGACGAGTACCCCCGAAGGAAACTCGCACGGTCTGAGAGGAAGAGAGCGAGAGACACAGACGGCAAAGGGAGGAAGGGCCGAGGAGGACGAGGAGAAATATAGTGCGCAAGAGGCGAGAGTATACGGTTCTGTATGTGGAACACGGCACGCGCGTATAGAATAAATTTGTATATTGTCGCCGGCAAGTTGGATTTTCCTTCGGTCTTCCCACGGGAAAAGCTGCGAGGCGGAAGGCGCGAAGGGGTCGGCGACGGTAGGAAGCTTCGCGGACAGGGAAGATGAGCCAGGCACGAAGATGAGGTGGAAGAGGGGAAAGATGGAGGAGGGACATCGGTGAAGAGATCGTCTATCTCGACGTCTTTGAGTTGCTTACGCCGCGCGTTACATTCTGAATCTGTAATAGTGAAGCGCCGCCAGCATTCGGGTAGAGACAGAGAGATGGATAGCGATGATGAAGACGGAGGAGGCTGACGGAGAGTGGAAGAGCGGAGGGTGGAAAGCGGTGGGGATATTTGTAACGGTGTATTGCCGGGCCGAATGGTGCGAACGAGCTTGCATAAGATGGCCTGGATACATAGGTAGGTGGAGAGTGGCGGGGGAAGGAAAAGGCTCTGCTGATTCGAAGTTAATCTGGTATTCCACCTGTATACGGGAACGAAGACTAAAGCGACGACGAGAAAGGAGGAGACGACTTCGGAGCGTGCTTGTGTATCGTTGTTGGCGCCCCAGCTGCACATAGCTTGTAGGGGAGAACGGGGCAAAATGGGGCAACGGGGCAAAACGGGGTTTTTGGGCAAAACTAAATTTTGCAATCATTTTTGGATCGGACAGGTTGGAAAAAATGGGCAGAAAAGCCTGATGTATCCGATGGGGCGAATTCGGGCATCCAAAAATTATTGGAGAATGACGTTTTGCCCAAAAACCCCGTTTTGCCCCGTTGTCCCATTTTGCCCCGCTCTACCCTACAGCCGAGTCCCAGACGATGCCTTGATACAACCGGGACCGAAGAGCGCGGGGATGAGGGACGATAGTCGGGAGACAAGAGTGAGGAAGGAAGCAGGAGCCACGCGATGGAAAGTATGCAGCGCCAGAGGTGGAGCCTTGATTGCGAGCTGGGACTTCCTGGTCAGGACCTCGAGGTTCTCCCGGTGGGATTTGGATACAGCGCCGCGGTGTCTTTTCCGACTACAGCATCAACTCCCCCCGAACAAGTGTGAAAAGGATGAAAGGAGATGATAAGGGAATTGGCCGTCTGACCGGTAGAAAAAAACAAATATACGGCACAAAATCCGATCCCACCGAAATTCGCGTATGCGAAAATAAGATTCCCAGCGGGCCCGGGGGATTTGGACGGTGAGTGTGCAAATATATATTCCCGAAATGACGTAGCCTATAGGACAGAGTGCCACTGGATCGACGTTTTTAGCAAACTTCATCCGAAATATACGCAAATACGTGAAGACCGAAAAAAAGGAAGCGTAAAAAAAACGCCCACGCACATCACGACGGGTATTTTTGGATGTGTTTGCTGCACACGTGCGCTGGTCGAGAATTGAGTCGCGTGTAATCGTGACTGACGAGTACAACGCGTCGAGGCTCAGCTCTCGCATTTCACGATCGATGCTCCCGCGAGTACTCATCTCACCGTGATTTTCGTTCGGTGTATCCGCTCCCGAAAACGAACGGATGGTCAGCCATTCGCACACCGAGCGTGTATAGAGATCGAGAGAGTGTAATATAATCGCCTCTCACGGGCTCGCAAGGGAGCCGGCGTCGGGCGCCGACACGACCGAGCCGTCAGAAACAATGAGATATAACAGCAAAATCAACTTTGTGGCCTGTCTGCGGACTACTTTGACCCGCGAGTGCGGCGTCCATCTGCGCCCATGGCCACGGGCATCAAAGCGAAATGATGATAAGAGGAAAAGGGAAGGTCCGAGCTAGGGGAAGCTCGTGCTGAGAGCGATAGGCGAGAGGAAATGGATACAGAGATGGACCGCAAGGACACACGAGCAGGTGAGAGGGTGGCTTAAGAGACTCTCGTTGGACTCGGGCGCTCAACGTCATTACCGCAAACAACCTCGCCATCTTTTATTTATATCATTAGAGAGACGAGAGGGGAAGGTGAACGGCGAGCGGTGAGGGCCACTAGGAGTCCACTCTTTATGCTACGGCCTCTCAGGGCTCGTAAGGGAGCCGGTCGACAGGGATTCGTCGCGACCGTTTCGCAGTCCGCGGCGGGTCTTTCGTCATTTGTAGTGAAAAAAGGTCGGGAGGTCGGAAAGTAGCCTTGTGGGATGGATGGATCCCTCGGTGACGCTGGCAATCTTCCGTTCTCCGGCTGCATCAGGCAAAACGCTCCCCCTTTTTAATTAAAACAAACTGAATCGGCGGGCTCCGGAACTTTTTGAAAATACAAATCGCCGTAAAACGATGGAGTGCTTCGAGGAGTTTGGGAACAGTTTTATCCCGTTGCAGAGCCCTGATAACGCGAAACAAGAGCGTGATGGAGGGTTACCATTCCAATTCTTTGGGAAAAATTGGGGGGTCAAAAAAATGTACCGAACCACTATTTCTGTTGCAGAGCCCTAAAAACGCGAAACAAGCGCGTGATGCTGAGTTAGCATTGCAATTCTTTGGGTAAAGATTGAGGGGTTTCAAAAAATGTTCCGGACCACTTTATCCCGTTGCAGATCCCTGAAAACGTGAAACTAGAGCGTGAGACGCAGGATTAGCATTGCAATTCTTTGGGTAAAAGTTGGGTGGTTTCAAAAAACTGTTCCGGACCATTTTATCCCGTTGCCCTGAAAAGCGAAACAAGAACAATTATTTCGGTAAAAATTGGAGGGATTAAAAACATTTTCCGGACCACTTTTTCCCATGGAATCGTCCAGCCAATTTTGGTACAGAATCAAACGGAACATGGCCAATGGCGAAGCCCCCCCCTTCTATGCTTCGAGATTTCCAGTACGCATTTCTTTAGCCAGGCCAATGCAGAGCACCACAAAAAGTGATTTTTAAGACGCAAGCTGGAACAAAATTATTTTGGTTGCAACAACATGTTCGATGTGGTATGACGTTTGGCGTTTTCACGCAGTCGAGAGACCATCGCGCCAGATTCCCATCCAGGTATATACGTCCACTTATCGATCCTCCATTGCCCTGTCCTCTTTGCATATCCCCGCTAATTAATGCTATTCAACTGCGCGGTGCGGACGAGGCCCTCAGTAGTATATCCTTCAGAACCGCGTCCTCTCCTGTGCCTCTATCCCCGGCAGAATCCTGACCGGCCCGGTTGATCGGTTCAGCGCGCGCACCATTCTCAAGGGTCTTTCCGAACGAGCGCCAGATCCCGTCCGTCGAATTACATGCATCTGTGTACTATCCCTCGTCCGCGTATGCAACCTCCGGACTCCGCCGTCGAATCGGCACCGTTAGCGTGCGCAATTCTGGCGCGCATTAATTTCTTCTCGACTAATTTCGTATAATCAATGCATCCCACCCGGCAATCGGGGAAACATTTTACCAACAGTCCAATGACCATCGGAATCGCGACTCTGGGTAGGAGGAATGCTCGATGTTTCATTTCGCGCGGACCGCGTATAGAATTCATGCGGTGCGAATTGACGATTCGGATCATCGGACTCCCGGACTCCGGTGCAATATAGCCCGGCGCGCACCAGCGCGACGCCGGTCTCTCCTGGCCGGGCGCTACTGTCGATAATCGAACATCAATCATCCTTGGAATTATGCTGAATTAATTATTATTGAGTGGTCCGCCGGCGGCGCCCACGTATCAACTGATGCTGCTCGCGTACCTACATGCTTCCCGCTCACGGCTCCACCGTCCCTACACCAAACGTCAATGTGCTACTGTACCGCGCTACAGCACCGGGGGGGCTCGTATCGTCGAGCTTACATGCACAAGCAGAGTCGAATGGAGAACACAGGCATCGATTCTCACCGAATACTCGGCGCACTTGCCGATTGGCAGCTGTATCCCCGGCAGTCGCTCTCTCTATCGCATCATCACTCCGGATGTCTGTATATCCTCGGTCCTCGCGTTCGCTTCACCGAACGCTCCTCCTCATCCTCCTGTCTCACTCTTTCTCTCGCAATTTCCACTATCGCACGCAGGCTGTACCACTGCACCGCGATCTATTTCGATCACGGTCTGCAACTGCATACCCGTTGCGTCACGTCTCATCAACGTCCGCGACCCCCTCGGACGGGCACGAAGAAATGTGTCATATTTGCGCTCGCAATAAAAACGAAACGAGAAATATTTAAATGCCGGTGGCCAAAAAAAATACCATACGAATCAGTGTGGATGTGTTTTCCTGTTTGTTTGCAGTGCGAATGAGTTTTCCTGTTGATGTCTCGCAGGATTCGGCTGGGAAAAAACACTGAAAGAAATGGATATTAAGATTTTAAGACTGTACGGTTATATTAAATACGATCACAGCACTGGTTCGCATTTAGATAGAACACTGAAAAAAATTTCTCTTGCGGGCTGCCGAAGAAAAAAATGTTTGTTTCAATCCTTACAATTCCATATGATGTTGAAACAACAACAGCAAGACTGTCAAGGTGACATGTTATCGTTTCAATCCGGTATGAAATTATACGAATTCAGAGTAGAATTGAAACAACGTTTTTATTTCTTTGACAGCCCGCAAGCAAATTTTACTTCATTCAATGATATTTTTTTTTCTGTGGATAGGTCGGGGCAAAACGGGGTAGCTAGTAAAAGACGTCAAGGTATTTTTTTGGAGCTATGGATGGATTGGATTACTCAGGGCGACAAAAGAGAATTAAATTCGTAATAATTGTTCCTAGCGTCCGAGAAGAACTTCGGTTGGGGGGACGATGGGCTATCTCTTGATCTCGCTCTTCATCCCGAGAGAAGCAACATTTTTTAGTTCAGCTCTATTGTCGGGCTGCCCATATGCACAGCATGTCCAGAGTCCCCACTCTGCAACTGAGTCTTCCCGAATGTTGGGATGAATTTCCGTCGAAATAATACCGTACTCCATTTTACCCCCATTAAAGTAGCTATGTCGCTTCCCGCTCATCTTGCATAAGTCATCGAAAAGAAAGTGAATATTGCAAGTACTTCTCGATGGTATAAAAATCTGAAAAAATGCATGCATATTAAAGGCACTGAAAAATTCATTTTGCATAATAATAATTCCAAAATGTTATTAACAAATTTATGAAAAAATTAATAGTTTAACAAATTACCCGGCAAAATAACTTTTTTTAATTGAAAATGATTCATTTATTTTTGTGAATACGTATGAATTTTTTCAGATTTTTCAATTAGTTTTGATTTTTGTGTTTTTCAGACATTTTTTCGTATTCAGAAATATGAACGAATCATTTTCGTAGAAAAAAAAAGTTGTTTTGCCGGGCAATTTGTTAAACAATTAATTTTTTTATTGATTTGTTACTAACATTTAGGAATGATTATTGTGCAATATTAATCTTTTTAGTATCAGTAATCTTCATGAATTTTTTGAGATTTTTATATCATCGAGAAGTACTTGCAATATTCGCTTACTTTTCTCGAACTTATGCGAGATGAGCGGGAAGCGACATAGCTACCTTAACTACTCATCTACGCTGGATTAGACCTGCTCCAAACATGATCATCTTTCATCCGTAATAATTATCGCGGTACACGTGTACCGGCATTCGATAAGATTTTTCCCTTGTACGATACGTGTTCTCGCGCAATAGCGACCCGGTATTAGAATCGAGCCCGACTACGAATTTATAGGTTTATTTGATTTATTCGAACGCGTTGCTCTCTCTCCCTCTCCCGACGCGCTGTTCCATATAGCGCATGGCATACAGTATCGACAGCGATACTGCCGAGTCGTCGGTAACAAAAAAAAGAGGTCGAAAGACGCGCGAGGAGGGAGAGGAACCGGAGAAGATAGTCGAGCCGGTGGAGAAAAGAGTTGAGGAAAGTGGAGGCTGAGGACGAGAGTGGGTGACGCAGCTGGGACGTAAAAACGCAGCTGGGAAGCACGGTTCGGTGTTCCGAGCTTGCAGTGTATATCCACGGATGTACCGGTATCGCCGAAGATATAAGGGTGGGAAAGGGGGGGGAGGCGATGCACGAGACGCAGCGGAATAACGCACGCGATATTTCCGATGCGAAATACGAACGGGTTGAATTTCTCTTTTGGTATTCATCCCTTCGCGCCCATGCGCTATCGAGCCCTCCCACACTCATTTTTCTTCTCCGCCGGGGCGTTTGTTCCGGATCCCTTGGCGATATGGCATTTAAAGTCTCGTCGCGGCCCGGGATCTTCTGCTCCGTTCCGCTCTTGCTCTCGAGAGGTGATGTCTTTCTGCATCTCTTCTCTTCGTTCGATGTGCCATTTTTGCCCTTTTTTTGTTCACAAAAAAACCTCTTCGAGTGTCCACATGTCTTAGCTGTTTGCAGCGTTCTTAAGCCTGGCGCGCTTTGCTTCTACAGGGCAAAGCGGATTAACACCGGTCAGACCGATCTTAAGGTAATCCTTGCGAATGTTCATTTCGCATAAGTTTCAGAGAAATGAGAGGGAATTCCAAACACTTCTGGATGGTACAAATAGCTGAAAAAAATCAAGCATGTTAAAGGTGCTTAAAAGATTCATTTTGTATAATAATAATTCCAAAATGTTAATAACCAAATGATGAAAAATAAAATTGTTCAACAAAATTCTCGGAAACCTAACTATTTTTTTATGAAAATGATTGGGTCATTTTTCTGAACACGTATGAATTTTTTCAGATTTTTAAATTCACTTTGACTTTTACGACATTTTCACTTTGAATTTTACGATATTTTTCCCATATAAAAAAAAAATACAGAGTGAATTTAAAAATCTGAAAAAATTCATACGTATTAAAAAAAGTGAACGAATCATTGTCAAAAAAAAAGTTAGGTTTCCGGGAGATTTGTTGAACAATTTTATTTTCCATCAACTTGGTAATAACATTTTGGAATTATTATTAGGCAAAATTCATCGTTTCAACACCTTTAATATGCTTGATTTTTTCAGATTTTTGTACCATCCAGAAATGTTTGCAATTCGTTCTGATTTCTCTAAATCTTATGCGAAGTGAACACTATTGGCAATGGCTACCTTAAACCTTCGAGTTAAGATCCAGAGGCTCTTTCACCCTGAAAAAAAAAGTTTCACCAATTCTTCATCACTTCTCCAGTAAGGTACAGCGGCCGGTGTTCGACGACCATAATTTTTATTTCCCGCTACATCAGCGATGCGTCAACGGATGTTTCAGCAGTTCCGTGAATGCGTGATCAAGAGATGAAAATAATGGCACGCGCGCTGTAACTTCCGACTCGTTTATTGCATCGTTCCAGCGTTAACATTCCTCGCTTCGCGTCTCGTTCGAGTTTTCATGCGGTGCACCGTAAGATGAAATATGCGTACGAGAAAGACACCCGGCAAAAAACAACAACAAAAAAGCCTTGAAAAAAAAAACGGAAAAAAAATTGAAGGGAATGAGACGAGAGCAGTCAGTCCCTGCGTGCATTATAGCCCCATCGCGTCGAAACGTCGCTCGCATTCTCTACGTGCCAGCCGTTGACGTCGAGGAGGAGGACGCGGACCGGACGAACGGTAGACGAAGAGAGCGAGAACGAGATTGAGTGAAAGATGAGCGACGTACAGCGGCATATTTTGTGCGGTCTCGCACACGCACGCGTGGAGGCTTGGCTGGCTCCGCAGGGCCAAGGGAGAGCGAGTGACACGCGAGAGGACAGACCAGAATCGTCGGCGTTCGTTACCCCGCAACGTATGCAACTGTCGTATATAGAGCCGCGCCACCACCGACGCGCGAGCCAGTAGGAGCAAAACCCTCGCGGCTCTCTCATCGCGGCCGGCAATCCTGAATAATTCAAATGAATATCAAGCCCCGATTCGCCTTTTCCCTTCTGGCGAAGTAAAAAAAAAAGGTAAAAAAGAACTGCTTCGTTTCGGAGCTACTCATCCTGACTCGTCCATCTCGCGTAGAAAAAGAATAGAATGAGGAACGAAGCCCGCTAAAAGCATGGCTCAAAATGCGCCTCGCAACTGAGGTAGACGGCTGGCCAAGGGTCATGGGAATCCCCGATGATACGGCCACAGGTTTACAAAAAAAAGTTATTATAGCTGTTAGAATCCCGTTGTACGATGCGAATGAAACTCGAATAAAAAAAATCCTGTTCAAATAACGATTAACCGATTTCTGTCGTAGTGGTTATTCAGGATTTTTTTTGTTTTTGGTGGAAAAAATATGTTATTATATACCTGTCAAAATCCTGTCTATACGAACGAAGTCCGAGAAAAAAAATCCTGTTCGGGAGAGCGCGGCAAAACGGGATAATGAGACAAAATGCAATTTTCCAATAACTTTTGGACGGTACCGTCCACAGTTCCATTTTGTCCCGCTCTCCCCCACGATTAACCGATTTCTGTCACAGTAGCTACTCAGCTTGATTTTCAGCTTCGTCAGAAATTACCATCAATCTTTCACATCCACGGAATACGGAAAATCATTGTCCGCACTCTCCGCGATACTGTGGATACGATTATCGCGCATCCTTTCCCACAGTCATTCATTACTTTATTACCCTCGATGCGACAGATGCTGCGAGGTATAAATTCGCTGAAACGTTTAACGTCGCGACTCCTTTTGTCTCGTCGGGAATCGATATTAGCTGAGCTCTCTCGGCGCGATAAGCCTGTCGTCACTTCTGGTCGCGGGTCTTCTTTCTCGTGCGGACGTATAGACTGCCTTTGGTTCGTATCATACAGACACACTCGTGCAATACGTATGGATAAACGACATACTCCCCTATCTCGTCCCACCGGTCGGAGGATCGGGTGGGGGGGGGGGGGTCTGTCTTGGGCCATTGACGCCAATGCGAAAATAGCCGAGAGCGAACTAGGCTGGCGCCGTAAAGTACGTTTACGAATCGTTAGAACGTCGCCCGATCGGCGCGAGCGAATAAGTGAACTAGCGGAGCGGTGACCCGCGTGATGCCGAGCTCACGTACACTGGTACGTATATCGAGTGTCCTACACGTTTCCACCGTACCCGGGGTAACACACGTTTCTGTTATAACCCGCGTCGCGTGTTTATCCGACCGGATATTTAGATTCGAAAAGCCCCCCCGCGCTCCCCCCCCCCCTCGTCCCCCTTTCCCGACAAACGTGAATAGTACATGCATCGACGCAGAGGATTGGGAAATTCGGCTGCGACGGGCGTTCACGACTCGCTATAATAGATCTGGCTATTTAGTCGCCGATATGACTGTCTCGCATACACCGTACCGGGAATGTCTATATCGTCGTTTCGAATATGGATTTTGATTAAAACTATCGCTGACATTGTACCGTCGCGCTGGCGTGAGCGCGATGGAGCCGGGCAAAGTGATACGCTAAGGGCAAAACGGACTATCTTTGTCAATATCGTCGCGAAACACGACGCAAGATAATCGTCATATTTTTGTCGCAGTTATGTGTTTGGCTTCAAAAAATATTTACGGTTAAGGTAAAAGTGGGGAATATGGCCCGGTCCATATATCATTGATTTACGTGTTAATACAGGTGGGCCATATTCACCACTTTTACCCTAAATAACAGATTTCAAAAAGCACTGAGCACATATGCTTATAAGACAAAAAGGACTCGCAGTTGTTGTCCCATGATTTTTTTTACGTCAATAAAAAAAGGAAAGTCTAATCTCTAATGGAGCGATGGATGGGGGACGGACGGTCCGTTTCGCCCCCCGGCTTTCTCCTAATTCGGTTCTCGCATTATCAACCTTTCCGGGACTGTATACACAAATACTAAGATAAAGATCCGGGTCCACATCCAGCTCGAGACCACTCTCGTCGGAGCCTTTCTTTTTTTTTAGTCATAATGTCCGAGCCGGGAAATGAGGAGCCAGGAAGAAAGACGCGAGGGTGAGGGAGTGAGAGAGGGCGAACGTAAGAATATAGAGGTTGACGTGAAAATAGAAGCTCCTCGAGAATATTATCCGGTCGCAGTTAGCGACGAAGAAAGAAGCAGAGAGCAAAGTACAGTCCGTACTTATATATACATGTACATATATATGTATATAGGGTGAAAAGCAGCGAGCTCCGTTCAGCCTTTCAAGAGTCTACCTTCATTTTTTTTTCTCTTTTTTTTATTCCTCGTCCAGGAGAGATGCACAGAGGCATCGGCAGCGGACGCGCGAGCTCTTGGCTCCTTTAATATTGCCTGCCAATCTTCTAGTGTACCCCCGAAATTACTCCACCGCTGCGCGGAGACTCTACTCGAATCAACCCTGTCCTCCTTCTTCCCTTCGTTATTTTCTCGAAGGAGCAGACCATCGCCTTCGTTTTTATTTTTTCCTGGCATGGCCCCTCTTCTCGACGTAAATTTCACCGTACAGTCTCGTGTAAAAAAATCATCCGGCTGTACGGCAAACCGCGGTAGATGTATGCGTTTATACGTCTACCAAAAGTTCCCATCGCTGGGACGTTTGTATAGACACAATACAGATTCCAAGCTTAATATCTACTTACAATCTAAAGTCTACAAGTCTGCAGTCTGTCTACAAGTGTACAGTCTGTCTACAAGTGTACAGTCTGTCTACAAATCTACGGTTTGTCTACAAATCTACGGTCTGTCTACAAGTCTACAGGCTGTCTACAAATCTACCGTCTATCTACAATTCTACAGTCTGTCTACAAGTCTTCAGACAATGTAGACCACAGTCTATGTGCTATAAACTTTAGGTCTCTGTAGACTTCGGTCTGTACGGTATAAAGACTGTTAGTAGATCAAAAAGTTGTTCCGCTCAACATTTTCATCTATAGGGTAGAGCGGGGCAAAATGGGGCAACGGGGCAAAACGGGGTTTTTGGGCAAAACGTCATTTTCCAATAATTTTTGGATGCCCGAATTCGCCC
>JAPYZD010002516.1:0-28089 GCA_030522725.1 Ichneumoninae sp. B BG-2022a | reverse complement strand
GTACAGTGTAAAAGTAAATTGTAAATTGTAGTGATACTTGAAATTTGATTCCATTACTTACATTACTTCAAGATTAACGCACTTTTTTTTGCAAAATAAGAAAAATCGGATATTAAAATTACAAATCTTTTGCATGAAATTTATAAGAACTTTTCATTAAAAAGAAAAAAGTTGTAAAATTGCAAAGCACATGTGTTTGAAATTTCAGAAACAGTTTATGTAAAAAAGGTTTCAATTCCGTTCATTAATTTTCGGCCTAATTTTTTTGGAGTCTACGCTTCAAATTACATACGAATTATAGTTCATATTTTGCCGAAAAAAGAGAATACAGTACAACTACGTGTATTGCGTTTCTTCACCCCAAAAACCATAGTCACATCACTCAGCATTACCCTATGTAACTTCCATGCTCGGGCGAAAGTCGCGCTTTGTATTGTGGACGCTAAAAGAGTTGTGCGCAGATCCATTGCGCAAGGAGAGTCGGTTACGCGGACGAAAGACTCGGCAACGAGAGCGGGACGGTCTCGCCGATGCGATTTAATTGGAAGACCGGAATAGGAAAAGTGTGCATGTGTGTGCGTGTGCGAGCGACACACGGAACGATACAAGACGGAGACGAAGGGAGAATACAACTCGCGGCTAATGTATCTCGGATGGTTTCCGTAGTTCGTAGATCTGCCGTACATCCGCCATACACGCCCGGACGCCTGGAGCGAAAGTGAGATCTCGGAGTGACAATTTCAGGAGCGATTAGCCGTCACGCTTTGAGTTATGCTCGTACTAAACGGAGCACCGCGCCCCATTGAGGCTCGACGAGTTTTTCGTAAAAATAGAACGAATCGTACGCCCTCTCGACGATCTCGAACCTCCGCGCTTTTAATGCCGGAACCGCCGACGCAGCCCTTACAATCGAGGGAGGTCCTGACTCCTCTTGACGCCACTTTTTTCATCCGACCGATAAGGTGAACGGCCCAGTTACTGACCATCCAAGCTCCGCGTGACGTTGAAATTTCTGGCGGATTCGCATATTGAAGCTCTAAAAGTCGACGATTTGATATCATTTCATTTTATATCACATGATGCACAATATAAATGATATACAAAAAAGTGATCATGCTCGGCATAAATAGAATTTTCCTATCATAGATAATATAATTACCGATCCCAACTTTTATCTGTTCCAGGCCGGACATACAATGACTTGAACCAATATCCAGTTTTTCCGTGGGTATTGACGAACTACGAGACCAAGGAGCTCGACCTTAGTTTGCCAAGCAATTATCGAGATCTATCCAAGGTACTTTTATTATTTAAAAAAAAATTATACCTTAATCTCACTCTATGAATTTTCTCAAAATTATTTGAGTTTATCTTAATTTTTTTTTATTTTTCTCCATCGAAAGACCCGACCTATCGCTCATTCTTTGAAGGGTCAAACGATCGGATACTTTGGAGAGGATCTTTAACATGTCGTTTATCTTTTTTTTTCGGTCGCAGCCCATCGGCGCTCTCAATCCAAGCAGGAGAGCATATTTCGAGGAACGCTTCCAGAGTTGGGAACACGACAGCATTCCACCGTTCCACTACGGGACTCATTACTCAACCGCGGCATTTGTCCTTAATTGGCTGATACGCGTGGTACGTACGCTCCTACCGTTCCGCCATTCATTAATTTTTCTCCGAGTCGAAGAGATAAGCGAAATTTATTCCCATCTCTCCCTCTCGAATCTCCGACTAGAAACCCGTTTTTTTTTTTTTATTCACTCATCTCTAATTTTATTGTGTCGTTATTTTTTTCCCTCGATCGTCCGATCTTTTTTCCTCGCTCCTCGACTCATGCATTATAATTCCTGTCGTTTTTTTCATATATCTATTGAATACTTAGCATTATCAACGTTGATAATTTATTTGCCACACTTTTTCTTACACAGTAAAAAAAAAAATTTCTACTTTTTACGACTTGTTGTCCATGGAGACAATTTTTTATATGTTCATTATTTATTGGCTCTAGTTTTGCAAACGAGAGTATAAAGTAAAATTGGCAATGACACGGGAAGTGAAGAAACAGGTTTTTATATTCGAACCTGAAGAAACGGATTTATCAATTACTTAACGAAATTATTTTTACGAAAGTTCGTATTCCAATTTTACGAAATTAGTTTTTACTGTGCATAGAACATCCTGTATCAGTGAAGCTATAGCAGTTCGATAAACGAAACTTATTCCCACTCTCCCGTCCCTCTCGAATCTCCGATCAGAAACCCGTTTTTTTTTTTTTTTTAATTCCCTGAACTCTAATCTTACTGTGTCGTTATTTTTTCCCCCTCAATCGTTCGTTCTTTTTAATTCCTCATAGAGGAAGCTTTTTTCTCTTCTCATTATAATTCGAGTGGTTTTTTTTGTACATCTATCGACTATTTAGCACTATCGAGGGAGATAATTTATTTGCCACACTTTTTCTGACGTCGTATTCTGTATCAGTGAAGCTATAGCAGTTTAATCCTTTGTTAAGATACCCAGCGCCATTAACAGATCGTAAATTTAGTCGACACGTTTAGTAGTGAGTTAACACTAATTCGGGGGCGTTGAAAACGCCCTCAAGCCGAGAGAAAAGAGACAGAAAAATATTTAAGGCTCGACGCTCCGTTAAATATACATCTGTTTTCTGCTACACATTTTCTTGGGATTTCTGTCACTTTCTTCCTCCTCTTTTTTTCCTCTCGCTCTCTCTCGGCGAGCGCGACGCACGCACATCAACGGGATATTCGGACTGGCACATCGTGGTTAAAAATATTTTTCTTCATTTCGATAAAACTATTTGGGCATTTTTGCTGCCATATTTTATCATTTATTCCAGAAAGAATAAATTTAGGGAGGAGTTAAGAAGAAGAAAGGTGGAAAATCCGGACGAAGGTTTCGAACATTTTTATCAACGTTGATACAGACAAAATATGGCTTTGAAAAATTGTCGAAATTTAGCTGAAGGGTTGAAAAGAAAATGCCGTACACGACGAAGTCGTCTATGTTTGGAAAATTCCTAAAAAAAAAAAAATCGAAAGCATTTTGGAGTCCAACGACACGCGGGAAGTGATTATGGTCTGCGACTGGTGAACGTTTGTCTCGGGCCGTCTGGACGAAAACGGATTGCCGAGAGTGAGGAGGTACCGGAACGACGACAGGCTGCAAGCTGCAGGGCTCCAAGCTGGAGCAGGCTGCACAGGGCCCGAAGTGCCTCTTATAAAGTGTGCGTCTCTAAGTGGCCGCTTAAAGAGACCTCCGCCTTTTCTTCGCCACTTCAGCAGAGCTCCACTATGCTCGCGCCCTTTAACAGCCGACGCTTCAAAAGACTCTGGCCACTTTCGAACTCACAATGCGGTTCCACTCGAAACTTCGTGCGACAGAATTTTGCCACTTTGGAAATAAGTCTTAATATCCCACCGTCGAGATTGAGGATATCATTCGATTTTTTCTCCATCACATTAACCGTCCAACATGTTGTTAATTAGCCAACATTTTTTATTCAGTGATCATATTTTATTTATAGCTTAGCCACCGGAAACTGTGTTGCTCGATAGATTTCGATTAAATAAATTTTGTGACTTTGGAAATAAGTTTTAACATTCCACCGATGAGAATGGGGACATCGTTCGAATTTTTATCCACAACTTTAACCCGCCAACTTTTTTTTAATTAGCCAAAATAAATATTTTTTTATTGACTAGTTTATTATTATTTATAGCTCAGCTATCGAACAATTTGTTGTCCGAAAGATTTCGACGAAATTAATTTATGACCGCTTTTATTATTTTTTTAGGAACCAATGACGACGATGTTCCTGGCCCTCCAGGGTGGCAAGTTCGACCACCCCAACAGGCTTTTTTCGTCGGTAGCACTTTCGTGGAAGAACTGTCAGCGCGACACATCCGACGTCAAGGTTCGTTACCGAGTTCGTTCAATCGCGTCCGGGCGAGTTACGCGTTACATCAAGTACCGCGAGAAAATAGACGACTCGGGAAGCTTCCGTTAATTATCGTCTCGGTCGTTTCGCTTGTCCGCGACGATAATCTATGGCACGCTATCCGGCCAATTCTCACTCATCACCATATGTTTTCACTCTGAATTTCAACGAATACAGGAACTCATACCGGAATTCTTCTTTCTACCGGAGATGCTCGTCAATAGCAATCGCTATCGTCTCGGCAGACAAGAGGACGGAAGTTCGGTTGGCGACGTCGAACTACCTCCTTGGGCATCCTCGCCCGAAGAATTCATTCGCATCAATCGAATGGTAAGTTGAAATCGCACTCATCCACGCAAAAGAAATTATTTATATGTACGTAGAGAAGAGCGAGGCTAAATGGAACAGAAAAATTAAGGTTCAGTGTATTAAAAACATTGGAAATACTTTTATTTTTCATAACTTACTTTGATTTTACTATAAAGGTACCTCAATTTTAATCATTTACTTTACTTTCAATGAAAAAGTCTATATTCATTTTTCATCACAATTGTCCTTGAAATTTAATGTACCAGTTTTTCCATAAAAACTTCTAATCTGATACATTAAGGTGTATCAGGTGTATCTAGCACAATGACTGACGCCGCCTAAGTTCGAGAGAAAAAAGACAAACATTACAAATACTTCTCGATGAGAAAAAAATCTGAAAAAATTCTACCATATAAAAGGTGCTGAAAAGATTGTTTGTGCATAATAATAATTTCAGAATGTTTATAACGAATTACTAAAAAAAAATTGTGCAACAAATTACCCGGCAACCAATTTTTTTTTATTAAGACATTGATTTGTTAATTTTTCTGAATACGTATGAATTTTTTCAGAATTTTATCTAATACTTGAAAATTACGATTTTAAACAAATTTTAACATAACGGAAACGAATAACATTTTGGGATCATTATTATGGACGAACGATCTTATCAGCATCTTCCATAAGCTTGATTTTTTTCAGATTTTTATCCGATCGAGAAGTGTTTGTAATTCTCTTTTATTCCTCTCAAACTTAAGCGGCTTCAGTCATTGCGCTAGTACTACCTTAAACTAAACATTTTTTTTTACCATTTGCTCTTCTGTATATCGGGTTTTGTTTACAAATTTCCGAATGTAATGATTTTTTGGTATTTTTTTCAGGCTCTCGAATCGGAATTTGTTTCCTGCCAACTTCACCAGTGGATCGACTTGATATTCGGCTACAAGCAGAGAGGTAATTGACCGCTTGTATGCGTTACAATTTCAAGATTGAGACCGCGAGTCTGGACGATCTTGAGAGAGTTTCTCGAAAGGTGTACTCACTGTAGCCAGTGATAGGCCGGAGAGTTCAGGAGGAGACGGAGGAGGTCGGGTCGAATTAAAATTTGTCTAATGTTAATTGTCGCTGGCGCCTCTATATCCGGCGCTTCCCGGAACATTGTCACGGGAAACCGGAGCCCTCAGTGGATTTCGGGTCGCGGGCTGTCGCGAGCGTATGGAAGGAATTAATTTTTAGTTAGCTCACAGCTCTCGAGTCTCTCGCCCTCTCGGTTTCTCTCGTCCCAAGCAATTAGGCACGTGTGCCGGGGCGCGACAATGCGTCTCACCCCGTAATACATAACACGTTTGCGCGAGCCCAGAATGGACCACCGGCCGGAAACGCACACGATAAATCGACATTCAGTCGGTCTCATATTCTTCGGTTATCTGTTATAATTTTCCGGAAAATTATTATCGCTCGGAGTAAAATCAATTTCCGGCCTTTCAACGAAAGCCTGATATCGTTTTTTTTTTAAAGCGTAATTTCGATTATGTTCGTTTGGCAACACGAGTAATTATGAATTACCGATATTATCGATGCTCAGAATATTCTCCCGTTATCCGTTATAATTTTCCGGAAAATTTTTATCGTCCGAGGTAAATTTAATTTCCTAATTTTAAATGAAAAGCTTAACGTTTTTTTATACGTAATTTCGATGATGCCCGATTGGCAACACGATTAATGCTCGATTATCGATGTTATCGGTACGGGTCGGGTGATATCTGTATTGAAAATATAAACTTTTTCAGGACCCGAGGCAGTTCGGGCGACGAACGTCTTTTACTACCTCACGTACGAGGGAAGCGTCGAATTGGACACGATAACGGATCTCGTTATGAAGGAAGCTATCGAGAATCAGATAAGAAACTTTGGCCAGACCCCGTCGCAGCTTCTCATGGAGCCTCACCCGCCGAGGAGTTCGGCTATGCATCTGGTGATTTGATCTATAGATTGTTGATTATGAATACAATAAACAATTTTTTTATCGTTATATTGATGATGTTTATTTAATTTTTTTGCTGCGTTTTTCCAGTCACCGATGATGTTCTCGAGTATTCCGGACGACGTCTGCATGACAATAAAGTTTCCCTCGAATTCGCCAATCTGCCATATCTCGGCGAACACTTATCCACAATTGCCTCTGCCATCGGTCGTCACTGTTACAACCGGACAGCAATTCGCTGTCAATCGCTGGAACACCAATTACGCCGGTGAGTTTACCGATAATCACAAAACCCGCGTCTACTCGAAGCTCTGAATCGAATTCCTAAAGTTAATTTCAACGATTATTTCAGCGTCCGTACAATCACCGAGCTACGCCGACACCCCACAAGCTCAAGCAATTAATCAACCACTGTCGATGGATCCCGTTTTGTGTAAGTGAAACTCTTCCAATCGATCCTGTTATTATAATTTAATTGTTTTGGAAATTGGATCGTTTCACACTAGTCAAATGAATACTACATTTGTGAAGAAATTTATACTAATTTGTATTAGATTAGAAGAATTTATATTGGAGTAGATGTCCTTAACGTAGAAAACCATTAATTGCAATGGATTCGCAATTTTTTTTTTTTTTTGTAGCTCAAACAGCGAACAGCTCGAACCCCGCTCTGCGAAGACACCTGGGCGACAATTTCAGTCAAAAGCTCAAGATTCGCAGCAACTGTTTCGTAACGACGGTGGACAGTAGGTTTTTGGTGGCGTGTGGATTCTGGGACAACAGTTTCCGCGTGTTCTCCACTGAAACTGGTAAACTAACAAACACATTCTCGATAAGTTTCTCGAAGTTATCTGCATGTGATTGAATTTCGTCGAGTTACAACGGCTGCGGTTTGCACTTCGCTGGAGGAAGTTTACTTTGAAAATATAATTCTACAAGTGAAACATTTCTTTTTCTTTTTAAAGACGAAAGCAGATGCATATATGTTCCGGGTTATTTTCTTCGCTCGGTTTTGAATTTTAGTCGTAACTTATGTTACGGCTAAAATTCAAAAAGCATGAAATAAGTAATTGATTTCTCTGTTTGTAAAAAAATGTAAATTTAATTAAGATTTTATGCATAAACTGGTGCATGAAATTTAATGTACAATTGTCATGAAAAGTTAATGGACTTTTATAGTAAAATTAAAGTAAATGATTAAAAGTAAAGTATTTCAAAAGTTTCCAATATACTGTACGTTAATTTTTCATCACAATTGTATACAAAAGTAAAAATGCCAGTTTATGCGTAAAAATTTCCAGTGCCATTAAATTTCCTGAGCATTTTTTTTTTTTTTGCTTTTGGATATAATTTTATGGAGGTTCGACCATTAAGTGATGTTTTTTTTCAGCCAAGATAGTCCAAATCGTCTTTGGCCATTACGGAGTGGTGACGTGTCTGTCGAGAAGCGAGTGCAATATCACTTCTGATTGTTACATCGCTTCCGGCAGCGCTGATTGCACCGTTTTGCTGTGGCATTGGAACGCGAGAACGCAGACGATCGTCGGCGAAAGTGAAGCGCCTGCGCCTCGTGCCACACTTACGGGTCACGAGCAGCCGGTCACAGCGGTAGTTATTTCCGCCGAGCTCGGCCTCGTCGTTTCCGGCTCTTACTGTAAGTACCTTTAAAAAAAAGGACGTGTACCGATCCATAATTTTTTTTATACCGACGACGACACATTTCTTCTTCCACAATCATAAAACGATTTTTTTACTCTAAACAGACGGCCCAGTTCTGGTGCACACGACGTTCGGCGACCTCTTGAGATCACTCGAAGCTCCAAACGGTTTCAACTCCCCGGAGAACATCGCGATGTCGCGAGAGGGCGTGATCGTCGTCAATTACGAACGTGGACACATCGCTGCGTTTACCATCAATGGAAAGAGACTTCGGCACGAGTCTCACAACGATAATCTCCAGGTACATTTTTTAAATAATTTTTAATGTTAAATGTAAATGTTCGTTAGTTTTTTAAAATTATTTGTGGGGAAAGTAATGTTGTTACGAATATTAGGAATATATGCAACGGAGTTCAGTGCGTTGAGATAAAACGTATGACGTAAAATTTGTACACTAAATTTAATGTATCATTTTTTCTATAAAAACTTCCATCCGGTACATTAAACTTACAATTTTTTTAACACTGCAGAGACTGCGAGAAAATATTGTTGTTACGAATAGCACGAATATTGCGACAGAGTTCCGTTCCTTCAAGATAAAACATAAAACATAAAATTTCAGTGTCTACTGCTGAGCAGAGACGGCGAGTATTTGATGACCGGTGGGGATAAGGGTATAGTCGAGGTCTGGAGGACTTTCAACCTTGCCCTGCTCTACGCCTTCCCGACCTGCGAGAGCAGCGTTCGTTCGCTGGCGCTCTCTCACGACCAGAAGTGAGTACTACGTGGCCAAAAATTTCGTTGAAACTTTGTCGGCGCTGCCTATAGTGCCGTTCCTCGGTGAAGGAGTTTCGACCGTTTAATCTACAAACCCTTAACCTTTTTTTTTCTCCAACTTAATTTCAGGTTCCTTCTGGCCGGTCTGGCGAACGGCTCGATCGTAATCTTTCACATCGACTTCAACAGATGGCACCACGAGTTTCAGCAGCGCTACTGAAATTACGGTTTTCTCTACGTACACTACTAGACGAAGGACGAGCTGCAAGGCCGCCGATGTCTGGCTGCTAGCACAATCAGTCGGTCCGGAGACGATCCTCGCTTAAATGGCTAAACCAGGCAAAAAAAAACGCGTTGCCATGGAAAATGACTTAGGCTTGCGGATAGTGGCTTCTCATACCGGCAGCTTCTACGCGCGCGGCCTCGAGACCCGTTGATACGACTAGCTAAATTAGAAAAAAAAGATTAAAAAAGACAAAAATTGTCTCGACGAGGCGATTATTGTAGTCGAAGAATTTTTTCTACGGTAGCGATAAATGTGGCGTAAAAAGAAAAAAATACTATAGTGGCAAAGGTACTTAGACGATAAAAATCGACGAGGCAATCGAGACTTCTCGCCGATTCTCCTGCGGCTGAACGAAACGTACGAAATTGAGACTCGTTGAAATTTCGCGATTAGAGTATATTCGTTAAGTCGTGTTCCGTGACTTAATTTTTTTTTTTTCGAGATTCTCGAAAATGAGAGCGATGAGTAACGTAAATGCACAGTAAAATATGTACCAACGTTTATTGTCCCTAAACATCCACAATTCGCTTCATGTTAATTTTACAAAAAAAATGTTGTTCATTTTACGAATATTTTTTTTGTGAAATTAACAACAAAATAATCGTGGACGTTTGCGAACAAAAAAAGTTTCTTAAATGTACAAATCTTTTTTACTGTGTGGGGGGAAAGAAAATAACAAAACAAAACAGGTAGCACGTAACGCTAGTCAATTACGAAGACATATTTTATCTAAGTTGCGAATCGACCGAAAGCTTCGAAAAACGTTGACGCTCGATACGATTTGCGAGCACACATGAGGAAACAAGATTGACGAAGAATTTGACGAGAATAAGAGGAGTTCCGATCTATGAAATGCCAAACGATGAGTCACTTATTTTTTCGCGTGCACCAAACGCGCATACGCGCGTGAGTTTGGCCGTTGTTTCTACTAGTGTTTCCCGTTGTAAATACGCGTAAGCTTCGGTGTTACGAGATGATAAAAAAAAACCATTGCCCTTTCTGCGATGGAAAATTAGCGAAGCAAGGTGAAACGCATAAATGGCAAGGATAAGATTGTCGCTTCTTGTCTCGATCATGTATGAAGAATTCAGGCTTTGCGGGCGAGCGTCGAACGACCTTGTTCTATCAGCGAAAAAAAATACTTTTTTTTTTAAGAAAAAGAAGACGGAACAAGTCGCTTGCTATTTTTCCCCTTGGGTGCGCGAAGACGCGTTCTTCGAAAAAAATGATACACTAATTTCGTCAGAGCCGTCCAACTTAACTTTGTGAGGATATTTCTGAATATTTTCGCACGCCAACTATACTCAAAGAAATAAATGGAAAAAAAAATGGAGCAACGTAAAAAAAGTGATCACCACGTAAGCGAATGTAGGGTAAGACTGGATGGCCGAGAACGCCAGTTAATTGAATTACAATTGTTCGGCCGAAATTGAAGATCGCAAAAATTCGCGAAAGGCGAATAAAGTTAGACCGATCGCGAGAATGATGAAAAACGAAAAATGAAGAAAAAAAAGCGGCTTGGTCAGTTTTTATTTCCTCTTCACATTGCTAAGATGGATAAGTGTTACGTATATACATAATATAATATATATATATATATATTGAAATATATATGTATATTGACATATATTTGTGCACGCGCACACGAAATGCCCCGCGTACACAAATCGAGCGGTAAGATGAAGAATGGGGCTCTATATTATCCTTATAAATAAACATAGAACGGCACATGCTTTTGCAATGACTACACTATTTTGTCACCATCTCGATAAATTAATTCGATTAATCAATCACTATCTATAATATAGCGCGCGGGTCGGTTGTCCGTTCGTCTGCGCGTTTAATCATCAATTTTTTCTTTCCTTTCGCCACTTTTTCGTAGTCGTCGATGAAGATAAAAAAAAAAAAAAAAACAAAAAAACAGAGTGAAGAAAAGAAAGTTACATCGATTAAATACCATTCGCTTTTCGTGTTGTACAATATTGAAGGAAGACGTTAAAAAAAATCAAACCACATTGTTTATCTGCGAATTTTTAGTTTTTGTTTTGTTTTTGAGAACGTGGAAAAGCGAGTGAAAGATCGAACGAATATTATGATAATTGCGTGACTATCGACGTTTGTGTAAATGGAACTACTAGTCTAGAAGCCTGCGACGATTTGCAGTGGAGCCGTAGGGGCAAAAATTAAAAAGCAGAAACTGAACAAAAATCTTGGTTCGACGTGGCTCGATAACCGCTACTGTATAATCGCCGACAAATTGACTTATGTTCTGCGTTTCTCACGCACACTTAGACGCAGCTAGTCAAGAGTAAGCAAAAAAAATGAAGATAAACGTTCGCGCAGCACGAACACATAGCTGTCAGGATATAATTACTTAATATATATATTGAAAAAAAATATATATATATATTGTACACTGTACTACCTAATAACGTCTAGGATTAAGCAATACGTGCATGGAGCTGTTGTCTTAGCAATCAACCACTTAAGCTTGGGAATCCACGATGTGTTATTGATATTGTTGTGCATCGCTGTTGGACTTGAAAGTGACAATTATGAAAAGCGAAGAAAAAATTTAAAAAAACTCGTGCGCGTGTGAAAGAGATTATGAGTACAAACAATGAAAGAAAAAAATGGATTCGAAAGATCCAACGAAACAAAAATTACATCTAATTTTTTTTCTTTTGGAAAAATTATATTCAATTTCTTTTTCGTTTGGAAGTTTTCGTCAGTTTGTTTTCTTCCCATGTTTGTGGGAGGCTGAATAATTGGCGCCTGGTGCTTTTTACTATTTTCTCGCAAGCGTATCTCGAGTCCCCAATAATAAACGCTGCCTAGAAACAGTCGAACCGCGTTTCCAGATCTCGGCGACCGTGCGACCGTGGAATAAATTTAATAGCGCGTTTCTAAGAAACAAAAAAAAACAAAACCCGAGGAGAATCGCGCTTCTAAAAAAAACCCGAGGAGAGGCGCGGTTATAAATAAAATTGAAAACAAAAAAATAATTAAAAAACACGAGCTCAAAAGCAGTGAATTTTAATCGACGTGAATGTGTCTCGCAAGCAAAAGGTTTTTTATATTTGTTTATAGGTGTGTGAGAGTGATGCATTTATCAAGCGAAGATTGTTAGTGAATTCCCTCCATAACTGCTAAAGGATGTTAAACTCAAATCAATTTCTGTCCGAAACTATACACTTCAGTATAAATAACGCTATTTTAAATAACGCTAAGTACAACGCTACGAGAGTTTGCCTATATTATTATTGATCACTTATTAATTAAACTTAAACGATCATTAACAACATACTTAATAAATTAATATTAAATTGAATAAAAATAATTAAAGAAAAAAAAACAAATAATAATAATGAAATAACATCGGGCGGTATATCCGTAATGAAAGCATAGATTTGTATATTCGAAACGAGTAAGCACATTAATGTTTACGTGTGAGGTAATTTTAATTAACCCCCTCCCCGCCCCCTGCCTCCTACCACATTATTATATACAATAAAATCCAAGGTGTATAAGCTGTGTAAAGTTTCATCCGATTTGTTGACGTTATTATTAAACCTGTCCGTTTAATTATACGATGGGTTATATCGATAACTCTGGTGTTTATAATAATAACGTGAAAATGAAGGTTTGGATAGAAAAACCGAAGAAAAAAAAATAAGCCGGGCTGTATTCTCGATAGGTGCGCATTATCTTTTTCTGCCCGCGTAATACATTCATGAATGCTTCGAATTTAATATAAACAATGAAAAAATGAACGATGTAAAAAAAAAGGATACTAAAAATGACATAGAATTGGAGTGGCCTAATATTCGTTGTCCCGTCGTCGAACGTTGGTTCTATTTCACTCGAAACATTTTTTTTTTTTTTAGATTAATTGCAAGTCGATTCGAGCGCCTCTTCCGGCTCATCGTTGTCGGTGGTGAAGATAAACAAACAAACAAACAAAAAAATTAACAATACAATTAATGAAAACGGCGAAGCTCATTTCGAAACTTTTACAGAGTATTCCTGACGCGTAAAAGGTACTTGAAAAATCGTTGCTACTTAACGAGACATTAAGCTCTATTGCTTATTTTATACTTAGAGTTATCGTAAAAGGTTTCGACTATAGAAGTAAAATAATGGGCAAGTTGTATCTTAGGTTAAGGTAGACTAATATGTAAAAAAAAATAAGTAGCAAAATAAATGCAAAGTACATTTGATGTTGCATATTTGATTACTTTTATTTATTATTGTCGACACGATCCGGTAATGCACAGCCTTTTTGGCCACATATTATTAATTTTTTTAAATCCGGTTGAAAATCTAATTTTTCGAGCGAAAAATGACGTCATACCGGTAATACGTCACATTCGGTCAAAATTTCATTTAGAGAAAAAGTGAGAATTCATCATGAAAATGGTCATTTAGAGAGTTGTAATAATAACTATTACTACAACAACAAAAAAACTTGGAAAGGGAATGGGCAGGATTTTTAAATTTCCCCTAGAATGAATAGTCTTGACATGGTGCTTCGATTTCACTTTTTAAATTTATTTTTCCTTCACGATCACAACGGGGCATTTTATGCCTAAATACAGTATGGATATGTACGCATTAGAAAAGTATGTTCACTACAGATACCGAGGTTCTTTTCACATTTCAATCATATACATATATATATATATTTTTTGTTTTTGTTCAATTATTCACTACTACGCCTTCCTCTCGCGATTAGAGTAGACTTTGGACGAGATGAGCACTACGTGTCAATTATATGCCATTTCTATTCTCAGCTATGTTTGATTAAATAATTGTCTTCGCGCACATTTCGATCGTAGAGGTAATGATCAGTTTTTATATGACATAATATAATATGTGCGCAATCGTCGATTGATATGTGGAAGTTTACGTATACACAGTTCGTCACCCATCATTGACAGGCAGTGGAGAATTTTGGAAGAAAACAATGATCTTTTTTTTTTGGTTGTTGGATAATTTTTGAATGATTAATCTCGATTTGTTCGATGACGGATCCGATTTATCGGCCATCTCAATTACGGTATTATTGACCACTAATCGATTGTTACTAATTTTTCTACGGTCCTACGTTGTTTACATCGAACATCTTGGTATATATTATAATATTCGGTTACATTGAACTTTGCCGCGAAGCTAAAAAAATATATATTGCGCTTACTACTATAATTAAATTACAAATAAAAATTTAGCTTGGCTTTGCTCATTCAAGGCCTACTCCGATTACGACACAAGGGTTACTATATTTCCCGGTGCTCGACTTTCACCGCACTACTCGATTATGCGATCTCGATCAATGACGCGAAGAATCCGTGATTCTTCTTTTTTCGATTTTTTTTTTTTTTTTTTTTTCGGCTTTATCAAATCACCTATTTCAATCAGCGCACTCAGACTTTCCGCTGACATTTATATCGAACCGTACAAAATTCTTTCGCTCACAAATTGCGCTTCCGACGAACTAACAGCCAAATTATTTTTAATACACGTTGGAATCAAACGATCGGTACAATTTTTTTCATTTCCGCGAAGAGGAGATACGCAAAATCGTCGAAGCAACAGATTTTTTTTGTCATATCAAGGGTGCCGCAGTGTTTATTTTTATTTTTTGTAGATCGCACGTGTATTGGGTTCGAACATAGATTAAAAATATTTTCAATCTTTCAAATCTTCCGAAGTGTTTCTGAAATGTATGAAAATAATATTTTGAAACATTTTTAATTTCCTGTTTCACCGAAATATTTATACGATTGTCTCCGTGATTATGTGGGTGGGATATGCAAATTGGCGTCAAGATGCAATCTTTGATATTTCGCTGAAATATTTTTAAAACATTTCGGAAACATTTCAATGTAAGAATTATGAGCGGACGAGAAAATATTTTCAAAATGTTTTGACCACATTTTACACATATTTTTTGATATTGGTAAAATATTTTCCATATTTCAAAAAGATACTTTTTAAACTTTTAAAAAATATTCCCGTGCCATGTGGGCAGCTGATATGACTTTGTTGGCTTCGAGTCACAAATGTATAATTTTTTTTTAATTTTCACATCATTTTGCGTATCTCCTCATCACGACGTACAAAACGGATAACTCCATAAAATTAGATCACAGGATGTAAAATAAAGCGAAATGCTTTCATGCTCGTAGTGACGAGGTCAACAAGTACATTTTACAAACTACGACTATGTGTACTCTACGCTGAGGAAAAAAAAACTCATTTCGAAGAAAAAAATTCTATAACAAAAATGTTTACCAAAAAAAAGGTTCCTAACTTCCTTCCACTAAAACACAGAATCGGCATATCGTCCGGTCGACTTAATTAAATTGTTACGGATTTGCATATACACCGCTTATATTACAATAATATTCTGTACATGTATTTTTCGTCATTTAATGTCGCCCGTAGCTCCAAAATATATATCGTACATTATTATCAAGTTCACGATCGAATTTTTGAGTTTATACCGCATACGTGTGTTCACAAAGCAGCGGGTGGATACAGATTTTTTTTTAATAATCAAAGTCTTTTTTTTTTTTTTTTTTTTTTTTTCTATCAGTGTGTCATGTGTTCGCGTATATGATATACCTCTCTACTTAATACATGTGTTTAGCATCGTGTTTTTGCGGTTTATCACAAAGAGAGCCACCAAGGCTTTTGTTTTTTTTTTGTTGTTTCTTGTTTTTCTTTAAGTTTAAAATTTTTGTTTTCTTTACGTAAACATACATTATGTTATTCTCGAACATCAAACTTCATCCTCACGGCACTGAATAATATCGAGCGTGGAAATAGTAAACGGCGTTATTTAGCTATTCACTGTGATTAATCATTTATTCAGGATTCGTAAGTTACGCGAATTATTTGAGAGACTTTACTTAATAATAATTTTTGCTCCGAAACGCTGAAAATCTGTTGCCAATTTTTTACCTTTTTTTATTCTTTTTCTCACCCTTTGCGTTACTTCCGATTCAATTCTTACGAACTAAAGGATCTTTTGGATACAAGACCGGATGGAGATCGCGGTCTCGACGGGAAGAAACGTCCCATTGGGCGACCAAGCGCCCGGGCCTGATGTACCTTTTTTTCTCTGCGTTTACTATATTCACGTTCGTTTTAGTCGCCTCGATCTTTCGACAATAGCAAAGCACAGAGATCAACTCCGTCCGCGTCTCAGATCCCGACTTGTCTTCTTTTTGTTATCTTCTTCATTGATCTCACGAGACATTAAGTTGCACTCGACGTTCAGTCGAGCAACGTGCATAAAGTGACAGAAGGGGATAATCTCCTAGAAGATTTCCGATAGAATTCACTTGCTTCGGCTTTCGCGATCTCGAACGCGTTATCTTCATCTGTAATTGAAAAAAAATTGAACAATCAGTATCAATATTAAGTAAAAATATAAACATCTTCGAAACTAACGAAAGACGGGTGAACTTTTGATTCGCCAAATGCCGAGAAAAAAATGCCTCATCTGTTACAATCTTGCGCATAGATTGCTCTATGAGAAAGTTCGTCGATCGATTTTTGAATATGTCCAAAATTGCCATACATCAGGAATCCATGTAGAAATTACTTTGCACGTTTGCAAAATTTATTTTACTTATTTTTACATTTAATTTACGTATTTTTTACTAATATTTGCTTCGTAGCCTCTCCTATAGAGGAAACTTTGTTTTGGTGAAAATATTTCGAGATTTTAATGAAACCTGTTGAAAAAGCTCATTTAGAAAAAAAATCCAGATTCTTAATAAATTCAATGGACAACACGAGTTCATAAAAGTTTATTTGTGGCGAATTTTTTGGTCAAACATGTAAATAAAAAATTATAAGAGCTAGAGCGATAAAAAGTTATAAAAAAGCTTCCTGCAAAAAAACAAGCACAAAAGTCCACCTCTTTAAAATACAACGATGTCGATTTTTTTTACTGACCTGCTGTTCAAGCAGCTCAGGCTCACTGGAAGCGGCTCGGAATTGACCGCTGGAATGTGACCGGCAACAGTTTCGAGAAGAGGATACCATTGTGCCACCGGTTTCCGAGGGTTGTCGAGCATTTCCAGCCAGTGATCTCTGCCGATTCCGATGAAACTCGAGCCTATTGCCGTGCATCCCATCAACTCGTTCGATCCAATCCTGCAATCGACATAATCCATAAGCATATGGCGATCCTTTTGTATAAAACGACGATAAAATATGAAAAATCGCTTTTCGCACACCTGTCGTAATCAATCACTTTTACAATGAGACTGACTTCCTCGACGTTATCAGCCGGCACGTCGAATACCAGGGACTCATTGTACACCGGGTACAGAGTATTTTTCTTCACCGTTGTTTTCTTCTTTTTTATTCTTTTGCCTTGACAGAGCAGATATACCTTTACGTAGGGATCTGAAAAATAATTTAAAAAAATCTTTTTTATAGGATTTTTTTTTAGAATAATGTAATACGGTATGGTTAACCCTAGAATTTATTATGCGGTGTAGAATCAGCCCGGACGATATTCAAGGAACTCGATTTTTGGCAATTTTCGTTAAGTTTGGGCTTCATGTGTGTTTAATAAAATTTAATCAAATTTAAGTTGAATACAATTTTATTGGCAAATTTAATAAAATTAAATTTGCCAATACAATCATGCCATTCTGTTTCTTATTAAAAAACGAAGAGGTTCATGTGCGGAAAAACAAATTCACTACTCATTGGATTCGTGTACGTAGAATAAACGCCTGGGGTAGATATCTACCCCAGTCATGAGTTAGAAGGTAGAAAAAATTATACATAAGGTGCAGGGTTAAAATTACAATATTAATTGTATTTATACCGAAAACCGCTAGAAAACTCACCAGACGATCCGGTGATATCCATTGCCTTCAGATTGCGAGCCTTGATTATAGTCACGGTCAATCGCCCGGCGGTCGGCAAATAACACAGCGTTAACATCAATTCTCCGAGGTCGACCTTTTCCTAGAAAAAAAAAATCAAGTGTAAATTTTATTACCGTAAACGCCAAGACATTGCCATTGCAAGCCATTGATCGAAAGGGACCGATAAACATAAAAAATTGACGACATTAATATCTACCTGTTGAGCACAAAGAATGTCCATGGTGTATTCAATTTCCTGTTCCAGATCGGTGCAATCCAAGAGTCCTTTGAGAACGACCTGACCGATCAAGTCGTGTCTGGAGAATCGATCGAAGTCGTAGACGGAGAATTGAACGTAACGTTCCCGCAAGTCGTCGTAAGGTACGCTGAAAATTTTAATGAGTCTCTTTTATCGAACATTTTTCGTGGCACATGTCCAAAAAATATTTTGAGAAAATATTTCAATGCGAATTAACAACTAATTTTTATTATTTTTTTTTGTTTCAATTTTCCTAGATTGTTCCTTGGCATATTTACAATCTATAGAAAAATTGTAACGATGGATTGTATCGATGACTCATTGGCGGTGCGCGTTTAAATGCTCACCTGAAGATAAAAGTTTCATTGAATATCGGTGCCAAATTTTTCCGGTGAACTTTCGTCTGAAACTTCTTTTTCCGGTCCGGCAAGAGATAAACCTTGACGTAAGGGTCGCTGCTTCCGGTTACGTCCTTGACCGGCAATCCGCGAGCCTCCAATACCTGTGCAAAAATTCGGTGCTTCCTGAATACATTTCTTTTTTTAATCGGAACTCCAATCTTCCCAAGAACTCGAATCTACATTTAGAATTCCAATGTCCTGCCTTGGATTTGTCACGCTTAATTTTTACATAAATAATTTTTGAATAATAATAAAAATAAAAAAAAACTCCAATCTCTTCTTTAATCGACAATATTCAACGGTAATGTAAAGTAAATTCGCAAGTTAATAAACTTGTGACGGAACGACGCTCCCCGAAGTTTAGACAGTAGAAGCAGAAGCGTTAAACACGACATAGAATATTCAAAAACATACATTCTTTTTTTAATCGAAAGTCCAATCTTCCCAAGAACTCGAATCTCCATTTAGAATTCCAATGTCCTGCCTTGGATTTGTCACTCTTAATTTTTACATAAATAATTTTTGAATAATAATAAAAATTAAAAAAAACTCCAACCACTTCTTTAATCGACAATATTCAACGGTAATGTATAGTAAATTCGCAAGTTAATAAACTTGTCACGGAACGACGCTCCCCGAAGTTTAGACAGTAGAAGCAGAAGCGTTAAACACGACGTAGGAACCTCAATAACCGTTATCTGTCTATGCATTGACGTCTATCGAATCGTCATAAATCTAGGCCGGAAAATGACTGGGCGAGCGTTAAACTGGAGCACGTAGTATATCGATCGGAACAGTTGCACCGGCATAAAGGAGACACTTCGGGTCTGGTTGTGTATTATTGTCAGTCGTCTTGACGCTCGGGAATTCATGAGAATTTCCACGACTATTACGTACGCGGGGGTGGTAAATACGAACTGTTTCTGACATTGATTGAATCCAGGCTTTTACTCGTATTTCAGTTGGCCTTCCAGGAGAAATGAAAAAAAGAAAAAAAAATGGAAAAAGATCTAGCTGTTGTTCTCCTTTCTCGGTAACACTCCAATCTATGTAGAGAATTTTGCGTTGGCGTCCTTCGAGGCCAGATCTGCGCGCTTATGCGCCGCGTCTGCTCCGGATCTCGTTGCTTGTCGGAAACATTGCGCGGATCTATAGAACGACATCGGCAACTTCGCTCGTCGAGAATTACACGCTGGTTAATGCCGAGCGGGTTTCGTCTGCCGCGGAGCATGTTTCAATGGAGAGTACGAGGTAGCTGTGCCGAAACTATCGCTGTGGAAATTGTTGAAACTCACCTTAACGACGAGACCCTCGATCTCCTTGTCGTACCGGAGAGCGAAGTGGAGTTTGCCGGCGCACTCCATCTCCGCGGTACTCGAGCTCTCGGTGCTCTCCTGTCTCGTCAGATCCTTCTTGTACAACTCCGGCTGCAAGGGAAATTGTACACGTTGCGAAATTTGTTGATATTGTAAAAGGATCGCATGCAATGTAAAAAAAAATCGTATGAAATATAGTGTAGCATTGGAAGTTTTTATGCGTGAACTGGGATGTTCAATTTCATGTACAATTGCGATGAAGAATTAATGTACAGTATTTTTTAAGCTTTAGAGATACTTTACATTTAATCGTTTAAGTTAATTTTATTATACAAGTACTTCAATTTCACTATAAAAATTCATTAATTTTTTAAGAGAATTGTACATTCAATTTAAAGTAGCAATTCTTGCATAAAAACTTCCTGACCGGTGCATTAAGTTGACCATTTCTTTAAACAGTGCTGTCGAGTGGTAGAAATTACCTTGATGAGGCCGAGGCTCGAGTCACTGCGGTTCTCCAGGCTGCAGATGCTGAATTTAATGTTCGGCAGGTCGAGACGGTGGGACAATTGGCGTTGGAAGGTCTGGTGCCTCATCGGCACTATCGGCAGGGTTGTTTGTCGCAATACCTGTACATACAATTTACGGTATAAATGATATCGGCTTTGAAGGAAGTAACATGAGTGCGGGATACATCGAAAATTCATTTTAGCCTTGGAATTTTTTTTTTTAATGAACTGCCATGTATTTCATCGTTTTTTCCCCGCTGAACACGCTGAATCCGCTGTCTTTTTTGGGCCTAATGTGCAATGGAGCCATTGAAAATCTCGATTTTATGGACGAAAAATCGGATTTTTGGGGTAAAAATCTGAAATATTGGGTTTGGAGCAAAAATGAACGTGACTTTACGTAGACAACTAATGGCTGGTCCGTCGTCATTTGGGACGAAATTTTCGACAGTCTTGAGGCCCAACTGCATTTAAAAAAAATCGTAACCGCGACAAATTCAGTTTCCCTGTTAACCCATCGACACTCAACCGTTAAGTACCTTAAGTTACTTCCCAGGGAAATAATTGACTTGCGGAAGGTAAACCGCTCTACCGGACCTAAAACTTGAGAATCACAAGCTGGGCTAAGCGAATAAATGTCCAAGCGTGCATGTCTCGTGTCCCTTATTCAGCGAATGGTAACTAATGGCAGGTCCGTTGTCAGCCGGGACGAACCTTGTCATAACTTGAGAACCAAGCCCGCTATATTGGTTCCGAGCTTCACGGAAGTGCGTAATTTCCCTGAGGTCTCTTACACTCGAACTCAACTGTGTCCAACTTGATTTCGAAAACCCTAACCGCGACAAATTTAGTTTCACGCTTGACCCACCGAGAGTCAACATTTAGGTACATCGAGTTAGCTCGGGACAGGTAATGATAATAAAGTTTGCAGAAAAATACTTAATTAAGAGACTCCTGGAAGGCAAACCGCTCTATCGAACCCAAAACTTCAGAATCGCGGGCTCGGCGAAGCGAACAAATGTCCAAGCTTGATCTGGGAATGGTAAAAAAAAATTAAACTTTACCTTCTTGCTGTCCTTTTGTTCCTGCACATATTCATGGGTTATCGGCTCCGATTGAAGATCGGGCAGGGAATGACTGATCCGTATAGCGTTCTGCTGCGAAAGCTCTCCATCTCCGCCGTCGTCATTCTCGTGACGCGCAACTCCCATTAACCACTTCCACGTTGCCGAGCATTGAAAGCTCACCGCCGCCAGGAGCACGAGAGCCATGAGTGCGACGCCAGTGCCTATTAACAGCTGATACGGGAAGCTCTCGCTCCACTCCTCTGTCGGGACAAAAAAAAAATTTTTCAATTCCATTAGCCTAATGACAATCCACACCGCTCGTTACGCAACGATTCGCTTTTTAAAACTCTAGGGTAATGCCCATGTGCGAATATCTGTACGGTGCCGGAGTTATAAAAACGGCCCAGAACTGAGGCAGGACGGACTGCCAAGCCTCGTTTGCCAATTCGCGGACAGCATTGGCAGACATTATCAGTAATGGGCCTATGCAGCTTGCCAGTACGGGGCCAGGTCCGGAGCTACTGATGTGGCCCAGAACTGGGACAGTTACAGTTGCTGAGTCTTAATTGCTGGCTCTGTCCCCGTAAACTCTCGCAGGTCAAACTTTGAGTGGCGAAAAAAAGAAAAAATTTAATCCGGAGATCCGCGATGTCCGGAATCGCTGATTGCTCGACGTCCGCTATGATTATTCCTCATGCGGAGCGCATAATCGAGATATAATCTTGTCGGGGAGCTGACGAGTTTGATGCACAAAATCGATTGAGGGCCACATTGGAGTAAAATCCGGTTCAATGTTGGCTCGAGGCTACCCGGAGGATAGACAGAGGAACCGTGATTTCCGTAAGCTCGCGTTGATTGCCAACCATCCGTGAGCTATGCGTACCGTGAACTTTCCGCCATAGAGACTCAAGTTCGGCGGACCAAGAGCGGGGCATATCTCCTCGGGCGAAGAACTTGGGTCTGATTATACACGGCCAGTGAACAATGCGAAACTCCCCTCAGACGCGCACTGTAGCATCGCGAAGTGCAAAGTGGTTATGGTCAATATCGATCAGACCCAACCTCCGGTCGCACATTCTCGGTCCGTTTGTGCAGTGGCGAGACATAATTTCCAATGGCACTGCAGTCAGAGTATTTTGAAAAAATAAATAAAAAATAGAACAGGACCGGCCCACTTCAACTCAATTGTTAAAATTTGTTACAAATGACACAAGATTTTTCCCAATTTTTTCAGATTTTTTAATTCAGGCGATCAATAGGTTAATTTTTTTAATCATACGTGATTAAAAAACAGATTTTAAAATCGAATAAAAACCCTGAGGTGTTTTGAGAGTTAGGTCAGTCATACAAAAAATCGCGGGCCTAATCCAAGATGTGAAAGGTTAGACATCATTTTTAATGGCACTTCAGTCAAAGAATTTTTGAAAAATCTACAGTTTCTTCACTAATTAACTGTCGAAGTTATTTTCATCGAAGTGAGGAATGTGAAACTCCTCTGAGACGCGTACCGCAGCGTCGTGGAGCGCGAAGTAGTTAAGGTCAATATCGATCAGACCCAACCTTCGGCCGCACACTCGGCCCGTTTGTGCAGTAGCGAGACATAATTTTCAATGGCACTTCAGTCAAAGTACTTTGGAAAAAACCCTTCACCGAATCTACGGTTTCGCCACTAATTAACTGTGGAACTCCTTTTTCATCAATGTAAAGAATGCGAAACTCGTCTCAGGCGTGTACTGTAGCATCGCGGAGCACACAGTAGTTAGGGTCAATATTTATCAGACGCAACCTTTGGCCGTAAACTCTCGGCTCGTCTGAGCAGTAACAAGACATAATTTTCAATGGCAGTTCAGTCAAAGTATTAAAAAAATCCACCTTCAATTCTACAGTTTCTTCACTAATTAATTGCCGAAGTCCTTTTACATCAAAGTGCATTCATGTCCAGGCTCAAAGACCCGCGCTTTATTAGCCGCGCGCTCAATTTTCCTTGCGCCATTAATTCGAGAGACTTAATTTCCTGGCTTCGAAATTTCCGTCCTTTGAAGCTTTCAATACTGTAGTCGCCTTCAGCATCTATTTAGGTCATCTGCTGCTAGCCGTTGACGGTATAAAATAAGGTACAAAATGGTTAATTTCTTTGACATTTTGTTCCCTCTGTCTAGCGAAACTTTGAACAATATCGTCGTGTGATTGAAATAAGAATTCCGCACTATTTCGACCTGGGTCTGATCCTGCACATCTTGGATTGGGCCCGCAATTTTTTATATAACTGAAAAACTCTCAAAAGCACTCAGATTTTTTATAAGATTAAAAAAAATTGTTTGTAATTATTTATGATAAAAATTATGAACTTATTGATAGCCGTAATTTAAAATCTGAAAAAATGCTGAAAAGTCTTGTGTCAAATTAAGATTTGAGCCGAAGTGAGCCGAAGTCAAGTACTATTTTTTACTTTCCATTTCATTAGACCTAGCCCGAAAAGTTAAGGAATGCCCCATACGCTATTTTGCTTTCCACGCTTTATCTACTTGCAACTTAATGTGCCATATCTTAAAAACCTTTCATGTATTATCTGAAAAAAAATTTGCATAATTACCCTCTTACCGACTCTACAGAAAAAGTGATATCGTGCATTGAAATTTGATGATTCTGACCCGTCCCTTTCAATGGCTTATCGGCAGTCGGGAGCTTCAACGACCCGAAACATTCTCCGAGACTGCACTAAACCTTCCGGTAGACTAGTCGCAAAATGTTCAAGAATAAAAAAAGAAAATGCTCGCTTGCGCGCATAAAAGAAATCGAGCTTGCGCGAGTGCTCTTTAATATCAATATATAAGAGCTCGACAATGCAGTACGCTGGTACATAACGGCGCGCCTTTCAGCTCGGATCGTGGAGGAAAAGCTGTGAATGGTGAATCGGTATGAATATTAAGAATCTTCGCTCATCGCTTATATTTCATCCACGATATATGCGCATTCTTCGGAGCAGGATGGACTCTTTCACGCTCCCGAGAAGCCCCGAGTGTCGAGACCTAATCGTGTGAAAGACTTACCAACGGGATAAAAGAAGCTTTTGACTCTCACGCACGCGCTCGAATATTGCACATCCTCTTTTTCCTATCTCTCCCTTGCTTCTCGAAAAATTCTGCCTGAGTTTAACATCCCGAATGTGACAAACTCGCGCTGCATTAGCATATAAATATATCACGAGGAGATTGGGACTCGCGAGGCGCAACCGCTCGTGAATTCGCTGCACCGATTTTCAATGTGCACCGATCGTCTGAGCGCAGCGAAGGCGACCATTCCGATAAGGAGCGGCGGACCGAACGATGAATAAAATATTAACCGAGATAAGCGACGATTTTCGTGAAGAGGATCATTTTTTTTTTTTTTTTAACTAATGTGTGAAATGGAATTTTTGGTCCATCGGCAACTGCGACAGGTGTAATACTGAGTATTTGGTAGTTTCGATTCTCGTTTCGTGTACGCGAGGTAGCCGACAATGTCTGAAGCCCAATAGGGGCCAAAAAAGAGGATCAAACGATGAATAAAAGATTGACCGAGATAAGCGGCGATTTTCGTTAAGGTGACAATTTTTTTTTTTTTTTTTTATGAACGTGTGAAGTGGAATTTTTTGTCCATCTGTATCTTCAACAGGGGTACTTCATCCTGTCGATTTCAGTTTCGTGTACGCGAAGTAGCCAACAACCTTTGAGGCCAAAAAGAGGACCGAGAGATGAATAAAAGATTAACCGAGACAAGCCGTCGCTTGTCTCGTCGATTTTTGTGAAGGGGACAATATTTTTTTTTTTCTGAACGTGCGAAGTGGAATTTTTGGTCCATGTCCATCTTCAACAGGCGTATTTCGTCCTTTCGATTCCAGTTTCGTGTACGCGAAGTAGCCGACAACCTTTAAGGCCAAATTGAGGACAAAAAGACGACCGAACGATGAATAAAATATTAATCAACACAAATGACGATTTTCGTGAAGAGTAAATTTTTTTTTCGTTTTTTTTACGGACGTGTAAAGTGGAATTTTTGGTCCATCTGCATCTTCAACAGGCGCAGTACTGAGTCTTTCGTCCTTTCGATTCTAGTTTCGTGTACGCGAAGTAGCCGACAACCTTTGAGGCCAAATTCAGGCCAAGAAGAGGACCGAACGATGAATAAAATATTAATCAAGGCAAGCGACGATTTTCGTGAAAAGTAATTTTTTTTTTTTTTAAGGACGTGTGAAGTGGAATTTTTGGTCCATCTGCATCTTCAACAGGCGCAGTACTGAGTCTTTCGTCCTTTCGATTCTAGGTTCCTGTACGTGAAGTAGCCAACAACCTTTGAGGCCAAATTGAGGACAAAAAGACGACCGAACGATGAATAAAATATTAATCAAGACAAGCGACGATTTTCGTGAAGAGTACATTTTTTTTTTTTTAAGGACGTGTGAAGTGGAATTTTTGGTCCATCTGCATCTTCAACAGGCGCAGTACTGAGTCTTTCGTCCTTTCGGTCCGCGTTTGGTGTACGCGACGTAGCCGACAACCTCTATCAGCGTCTCACCGCGGATCTCCTCCCTTATCGGAGTGATTTTTTCGGCGTGGTAGTCACGGGTCACGGCGAGGGCAGCCTCCTCGGCTAATTCGGGTGGCGCGGCGGCTACGGCAGCCTCAGCCGCGATCATCATTTCGGTGAACCTCGACGCCTCCTCGGCTCTGATAAGCTTATCGATCGCCTCGGTCAGTTCGTTGTCGTGCTGGACGTTCAGCTCATCGGCTATGTCCGCGTTGCTGATGCTACTCGCGAGAGTCTTCGAGACCGATTTCAAGGGACGCCGACCACCGGGAGCGCTCAATTTTTTGGGCTCCTTCAAAACGTCCTCGGTACTCAAATTTTGCAGCGGTCTACCGGCTCGTCTGTTCGGGAGGAATTAAACGCCATAAAAAATATTCACATTCATACATTCATAAAAAATACAGGTTTTTTTTTCAGCGAATCATCCGAGCGGAATTTCCAGCGGGAATTTCAACAGAAAAAAAATGGCGCCGAAGGGGTGCACTTCATGCCTGTTGCTACTGTATTGTACTGTACGATCGACGGTATTGCAATCTATGCACGCGACGGTATTACCGCCGTTGCGGCCCCGTTGTCCACCTGGCTTAACGACCCCGGGAACAATTCACCTGAGTTCCTGTATGTGGCTCGAGGCCATTTTATCGAATCGTTCGAGTATCGATTCGGTATCGGCCCTGGGAGTGCGCTTTTTCGGCTTCCGCGTCCCGACATTTTCGTCCTTGACCCTGGCCTCGCCGAGCCCACCGGGGAACAGAACCATCGACGGTGGCTTACGCGCCATCGCTGTCGGCGGGATTCTTCGTTACTTATTTTCCGTTCCTTTTTTTTCCTCTTCCGGTTCTCTCCGTTCTTAGTTTTCCAATACCGCTAGGTTTTTTTTCTTCCTTCGATCGAGCTCGCTCCCCGTCGTGATTTCCGCAGCGCATCTCAAAGAGCCTGGCTCTTGATAAAAAAAAGCAAACGAAGCGAGAGCATTAACGAGCGGATTGTAGTGAAAATTTAAGAGCGAAAAAAAAAATACGACGATTTGTACCGGTGGATTCGCATTGTTATCTAATACTTTGTCGTTGCTCGCGGGGCTGTAAATCGACGCGGGCTTTGACGCCGAGCCAGCCCTCGTTACCGGTCAGTAACGTTAACAATCAGCGAAGCGAAACCCTTCCGACAATGCTTTTAATTAACCGCTAATTGCAATCCCTCAACGATCAATGCGGAATATTCCACTCTTTAGCTCTTTTCAGGCAACTCGTAAAAACCATCACGGATCGTTGACTAGCGATTCGCGATTCTTGTAACCAACAGAGCGTGTATAACTGTCAAACTTATCGGGGATATACGTTAGATTATTGTTATTAATATTGTGTAATAATAAAAAATATTAAAGAATAAATAATTAAGGAGATAAAATTTTTTTCTTTAATGTTGGAAAATTAAAAACGTCATTTCTCGAGGCAGCCCCGGACTTGCCAAAATTGGGACGAACGAACAAGCGACTTTTCAAAATATACACAAGATTATTGTGATTGTAATTATTATTATTATCCGGTAATAACATTTTTTTAATGAAAAAAATAAACAATTGATACCATTTTTTAAAAACGATTTTTTGTTACTGTGAAAATTGAAAAAGTTATTCCACGACGAGCCTTCGCATGTTCGTTGATTTCCGACGGTGAAAATACGTGTAAGTCAGCCTTCTGAGGGGTTAACGATGCGAGGAATCGAATTGCATTTCTATCCGTGACCATTGAGGGTCGTTTTATTTATAGAACTTTCTATTTATAGGAAGAAATTGTATGCACGACCCTTGCGTCGGTGAGTCTATGTATTTCTGTCTGGGCATGACATTGACCGCGGGGCTCTCTTGCCGGACGAGGATGCTCAATTCATAAGCTTCCGTCAGGGTCGCTCTCTGCAGTTCGAGCAGAGCTCCTGATGCTGCCTTGGCACAAGCTCACCGCATTATTATCCTTGCTCGGTCGTTTCCCGGCGACCATGACCTTATTATATTTATATTTATATTTATATTTATATTTATATTTATATTTATATTTATATTTATATTTATATTTATATTTATATTTATATTTATATTTATATT
>JAPYZD010002515.1:0-15655 GCA_030522725.1 Ichneumoninae sp. B BG-2022a | reverse complement strand
TTACATGGAAAAATGTGCAAAAGTCAAAATAAAGATAAAAATCTGAAAAAATTCATACGTATTCCGAAAAGTGAACGAATTATTTTCATAAAGAAAAAAAGTTGAGTTACCACATATTTTGATGTACAAATTTTTTTCAACAATTTGTTAATAACATTTTGAAATTATTATTATGTAAAATGAGTCTTTTCAATGCCTATAATAAGTATGAACTTTTTCAGATTTTTATAACATTAGGAAGTGTTTGCAATTCTTGCCCGAACCTCCTCAAATGGAATCTGTCCCGAAATTGGGTCGGAAAATGAAGACAAGTGAAAACCAACCTCGGAGTAGGTGCGATTGCGATTTCCATGTGTCTTGGCTTCGCGGGCCTCCCTAGCTTCCCTTTCCGCATTCAAGGCTTCCTCCTGCTCGACACTCGCAGTGATCGGTGACATTATCGGCTGCTGACCGTGCTCGCTGAGTCTGTGCGCAGCCAGGCGTATAAACAGACCAAAATATCGGCCGCAAATTTCGCACTTGTGCTTCTTGGGCTCGTGAGTACGCATATGGTTCGACAAGGCACTTTGTTGTGTGCACACCTTAATGAGAATAATAAAACCAGTTGTTCTCATCTTCGTCTCTCGAATGCTTTGATACTATTCTTAACAACCTATGTCACCTACGAGACGATTTATCAACGGAAACAAATCAAACTTAAGCGGGACAAGAAAAAGAAAAAGCGACTATCCGTTAGTTCGAACCTTGCCACACGTTGGACAGGTGAGAGATTTGACGCTCTCGATAAAGTGTTCCTTCTTCGTTTCATTGTCATCTTGGTTCGTCACCAAATTCGTATCCGTCTGTATCGTCGTTGCCGACGGCGTTAACGTTCCCGATTCGTGAAGTTGTTTGTGACTGTAGTATAACTCCATCGTTGGAAAAAATCTGCGCAATAATCGGTTAACGAGTATACGGTCGAAACTGATGTACGGACGAAACGAAATATTATTTTTCCTATTTTCTCGCTTACCTGTTGCAAACGGGACACCACGTGTTTGACCCGATCTCCGTCGATCCTGCTGTATGATCGCGAAGTCGGTGATGCCGCAACATTTCCCAACTGACAAATTCTCGATCGCACTGATGACACTCCTTGAGGGATTTATCAAAATCGAGAGTTACCTTGAGGTGATTGGTCGCCTCGTGCTTGGCGAGCTCCTCGACGGTACTAAATACTAGACAACACTTTGAACACGTGTACCTTCGGGGGCAAAACAATTGCATGTGCTTCATCAAACTGTCTTTTGTTCTGAAAGAAACGAAATATTATTTTTTTTTCATTTCCGCGATAGCCAATCAGAGATTGAATAAATTTAGAGTATATCAAAATGAATGACGAACAAATCGATACCATTCCAACTGAACACGAAAATTTTACACCGTGAAAGTATTCATTTTATATATTGATTAAAGGAAAAGCCTGATTTACCGATAATAATTGTTACATGGTGAACACCACCATTGTGAAGTTAGTTTCGCCTTGGGCGTCAATTCCTTGCAGTCGTTGATACTCAAATTTCCGGTCAAAACTTGCTCGAGTATGCTCGTATGCTTGTCTCTATTATGGCTCTCCGTTTCCGACGTTAAATCTTGCTCGAAACTATCGTCGAGAAGTATTACATCGCTTTCGGCGGCGTCGTTTTCGCAATTACCCGGTGGCGAGGACTCGAGATCGTCGAAGTTGACGGGTTGAATCGCGGCGTCGGCCCCGACTACCGAGCCGCTGAGATCTTCTTTAATTTCAACCTCGCACGGCAATTCCGACAACGTTTCCAGGCCAACGTTGGAAGACGATTCCGGAGTATCAAGGAGCATGCCAATCGGTCTGTACATCGGCAGTGAAGCTGGCAATGGCACCAGAGGCGGTGGAGCACGGGACTTCTCTTTGCATAGTTGTACCTGCAAGAAATTGCCAGTCGTACATCAAATTCATTTATTAATTACGACGAAGATCAAACCCGCGATTACGCGCGAAAGGTCATGCGACATACCGACCGAGTCGCCAATGAGGGAGGGCGCGTGCCCGCGCGCGCGCGCGCGCACACGAGCGGGCATTCCGCTTCCGCGGGGCAAATGGAAGTAACTGCACTTTGCAATACGATTTTTTATTCTTTTATCAAACGCATTAGCTCCATGAAAATGACTATGATCTCCAAGAGAAAATAATTGTTGTTTTCTTTTTTCTGGCATGACAGCGAAAATCACATGACCTTAGGCAGCAACAAAAGTGTTTATTCAAACTGGTATACATACTTGACAAGGATCCGGCGAATTGTTCATGGCATCCATATAAATCTCAACGTCTTTCTGATGTCTCAGGCTCAAAAGTTTAATGTGCATGCTCTTGTAGACACTGAGGCAGTACTCTCTGAACTCGTATACATCATCCAATCTAGCGGCGCAAAACTGACATATTTTCTTTGGCAGCGGATCAGTTTTGTATACCATTATCGGCAGGCAGACTCGAAGTTTATGAGCTACCTTGCGACGAGTACCCTCCTCGCCGAATATTGAAAACATCTCTGTCTTCTCCTCGGCGCATAGCCTGCACGAATAATCCCATTCGGACAGAGCCATCTTTTACAACTTTTAGCTTAGTTTTTTTACAACTTTTTTTTTTTTTTTACAATTATTGCATCCAGAGAAATATCCGAGGATGAAGGCACGAGATCGCAATCTCGCGATAGCTAGATCGCTTCAGCTCTGTTTCATTCATCGATCATGAAGAGAAAGGGGTTGGCTTGTCAAACAAGGTTATGCATCTGTGCAAACAATTTGATTTCATCGCCGTCGTATTTATTTTCACTGTGACGCCGTTTTGTTTCTTTCTTTAAATATATCTTCTAGCGCGTTAACTCACGCGTTGGACGATGAAAAACAAGAGTCAATTCGGGGATTACGAGTTTCAGTTGAGACGCGCACAGCGAGATAAGTCAGACGTCTCTCGTCACTTGTTCACTTGTTGAAAGGTGACTTGTTGGTCGTTCGTTATGGGGAAAGCATTCTGAATCACAGGGATAAAAAAACGGGTCAACTCGTAAATTGAGGTTACCGTCGAGATTTTTCTTACTTATTTTCTTATTTCACACATTAAGACTGCAAAATTCGAAAACTCGTAGTTTATTAATTTGCATCCTCCAAGATCCGGGACAAGGTAAATAACAATATATGTAGATTAACATTGTGTAGCTTCGGTCTTTGACTCTGTCGGCACCAGACTGCACGGCCAACAAACAACAAGAATACTCGAAGAGACACGCTGGCCTCTTCAGAATTACCGACGGATTGTTACTTCCTTTTCTTGTCGTGGTGACGGACAGTTACAGTTTGTCCCTTTAAATTAATCGATTGGCTTGGTCGGATCGATTGACCTGTGTATATTGTTTGCACCCTTATCGCGTAGGGCTGGAATAATCATGTAGAATCACTTATCACATGTCACTTATGAAGTATTCGCTATGTGATACGTAAACAAATTGGATTTACGACAATAAAATTATTCAGCGGTGCTGGTTTTACTCTTTTGTTTATTGACTTCAACATTTCTCGCCACCGTATAAATAGATAGTGCGATCAACTAATTGATAAATTCAGTGAGTTAAATTCATTATTATAGTAAGGTACTTAAAATGACCACCGTTAAAATATTGTTCGTCGTTGTGGTTATTTTACCCGTAATTTACAGTCTAGTATCACTCGTCCAGCGAAATATAAAAAAAAACAGACGATTTACGACGCTGCTATTGAAACGCGGCCTTACCCGCGATCGTCGTCACTTCGCAACCAGCTACCAAGCTGGGATATCGTCTCGTCCCGCGAACGGTGCTCGCCAAATATGATGTTCTCTCGTCATGGATAAATGTCCCGGGGACCTTTGTTGTTAAACAACTAACGCAACAAAAACTACGTAAGACACCATTCTTCCATAGTTGATCGCAAAAATTGGCGACTCCAAAAATTTTGTACGCGTATTTGTTTTTTAAGAAGCATCCGCAGATTACCGCTGACTGAGTCACGGTGGGCGGTTTATTTATTGCCGATAATGTTTTTTTCAAACTGTATCCATCGTTGGTGGAAGCGTCAATTCGTAGCGTAAATTACTGTTGAACCGCTAGCTTGTATGCTATTTTATTCATCGTCTTGTCTTATGTCATCCTAGAGAACAAAGGTCGATTGCTGGGATTCTTATCTCCAAGATAGAAAAAAAAAAGAAAGGAATTACTCGTAGAATAGCGAAGTAGAGGTGCGCCAAAGAGGATAATCAAAACTACGTCGGATACAAGAAAGGATCATGCTGGGTCACGTTAACAGAGAGCTGGTGCCCATAAAGGCTCATTACTTTCTCTACAATGCAGGTAAATTGGATCCTGCTATATAATCCATCTATTTTGTACACAATTAATTTAACAAGAAACTCACGCAGCTGTTTTGCTTCTGTTGACAGCGACTGGACCCATTGTACCTTTTTTACCGACTATAGCCAAACAACTGGGATTCTCTGGTTTTCTAGTTGGAACCATTTACACAGTTCTACCAATCTCCGGCCTAATAGCTAAACCTCTGTTCGGAGGGCTGGCCGACAAATACAGACTGCACAAAATATTCTTTCTCACTTTCCAAGCCATACTGGCCATAGCATTTTTTCTCATTAACTTCATTCCCAAAGTGCACATAGCCGCGTCCGTGTCTATGACGTGTGACAATGCCGCGGCATTTCTGGAAGTCTGTTCGCCGCACGGTTTTTCAGAGAACGTTCTGAAAAGCGTTTTGACGCCAAACGCGACGAATTCCCGTTGTCACGTAAGTATAGGACGTAGAAATGACGTTGTCAATTTGATATTCCAAAATATTGGTAATGTCGATTGATATAAATTACTTTTACTTCATGTTTAAAATAATGATATTCTTTCCTGTTACAGCTATCTTGCAACGCGACAACGGACGCGTACAAGGAACTCTGCAGTGGATGGAAAGTCATTCAGTACTGCACAAACTTTACGCCCGACGGGACGTTCGACTTCGACGGAGAATTCAGTATGAGTCAAGATTTGCAGACGGGAAATTGCGTGGACATTCGTTTGCGGAACGTCACGTTTAACGATGGTGTTACGCACAAGCCCATCTGCAACTCTCATATGCGAACCTCGTGCATAGCCGAATGTTACGAGGTAACGGCTCTGAAGAGAATGCTGCAAGAGGTCGAGGGCGACGATAATCCGTCTCTGACCTCGAGGTACCAGTTTCACATGTTCCTCTGGGCCGCAATCGTCAGCTGGGTCGGTATGGCTGTTGTCGTCAGCATAGCGGACGCTATATGCTTCGATCTTCTCGGTACGGCAAACCACGGGCACTCTTCAATAATGATTTCATCGAACGACTTTGTAACGTGAGTTTTACGATGTTTTTTTATTTCAGGTGACGATCGACGAAAGGAGTATGGCAAGCAAAAAATGTGGGGTAGTATCGGTTTCGGTATATTCGGCATCAGCGCCGGCTATCTCGTCGACGTATTCAGCCACGGCTCGACTGAAAAAGATTATACGTGTATATTTTATATTATGCTGATTGCCATGATATTCGATATGGTCGTATCAGCTACGTTAAAAAAGGTGCGTAGAGGCATCCACTGTCTTCGTCTCACTTAGAACGAAGCGAAATTCTCCCCTTTCGCAAAAAGGCTTCATACGCATTTTTTAAATTACAGAAGTCCATGGATTATTCGGAAAATGAGCCTTCTGTTCTGTGGGAATTAAGCGCAGTGGCCAGAGAAGGAAGAGTAATAGTTTTTGGATTCTGGTGCATCGGTGCAGGTATCTGCACGGGGGTCGTGTGGAATTTCCTCTTCTGGTACACGGAAGACTTGGCAACCGGATGGGAAGTCGTGTGGCTCAAGACTCTTCAAGGTCTTATGACTGGGGTTCAATGTTTCCTCGGCGAGATGCCGTTCAACTTCCTTTCCGGAAGAGTCCTGAAGAAGCTCGGTCACATAAACGTGATGAGTCTGGTGTTGCTGGTTTACGCGGTGAGATTCATGGCTTACAGTCTCGTGTCGGAAGCCTGGATGATACTGATCGTGGAGCTTCTTCACGGTCCGACTTTGGGACTCTGCTGGCCAACCATGGTATCGTACGGTGACAAAGTCGCGCCTTCGGGAACTCGAGCGACGATGCAGGGTTTCGTTGGAGCCGTCTTCGAGGGTATCGGTCAGTATTTTTTGTTTTCAAGACTATGTCGCAATAAAGTCCAGAAATCACTAGATAATACTTCATCGTCACTGCATTTTCAGGTGTCGCGTGTGGGAGCCTGTTGTGCGGTCGGTTAATGGACACGTACGGAGGTGTCGTAACGTTTCGCGTTTTCTCGGTCGGCGCTCTCGTCTGGCTCAGCGTTTACTGGGTCCTCCAGTTGTTACTGCGGAAAGCAAAATCGTATCCTATACATCAGGGCCACAGCCGTAAGTGACGAGGGTACAACATATTAAAAGCATGCCATTGTCGAGCTCGAAACAAAAAAATATATATATCCCAGTAGAACGTTGCAAACGCAACATAATTAATCTTACGTATCACAACGATAACCGACTTCGCTGTCGCCCCGTTGCGTTTCTTATTCCAGATCTGGCCAGTTACGCAACGCCAAGCGACGCAATTCTCATGACGACGAGCCAGGAGCTTCAAACTTATTAAAATCAATTGGTGCTGGAGGTCAATATAGCTTTACCCTTGGTGTTTAACTTTTTTTTACCCGAATCGCAGTGGAGACGTTAGCAACGTCAATCAAAGCACGGAGCAATTGTAGGGCCACGCTCCTCGTCCGTGCCGTTCTCGAATCGATGGAGTCTCGCCCGAACTTCTAGTTAGTTCAATTATAATTCGAACCGAATACTCGTCCACGAACGAATCGTTTGATTGAACGTATTAATCGAACACACTGCATGACACGCGTGAAAAATTCATTCCATGCATCGACTTTCAGAATTTGTTTGTTTTTCGAGTGTGATACGTCGAATTAAAACTTAGCAGCTCAGTATTATATGCGATAAATTGTAACCACTGTACGTTAATTCTACTACCATGTCGTTATACGCGATAATAAATTTATTTCGTTTTCTTTTTGTAGATCCCTGTTTTGTTTTATTGCGTGCGAACGCGGGAAGGAGAAGGGGTCAATTGTTTAACGACCGTATGTACGATTGCTCACAAAATATGTCAACTTTTTTATTTCAGAGTGAATTCGTCATCGAAGAAGCTTGGAGCCATCGCGACGAAGACTGCTCGAGATTTTAGGATGGAAACACATCCGTACAACCGGTATCGAGCACACATGCTGTACGGCAATCGCGATCTGCGACACTAATTTTATTCATGAGTTCATGATTATTTTCTATATATTCGATTAAGAAGCTACTAAATAACTTTCCTCCGTTAAGCGCCTCTATACCTCGTTTGCTTCGAAGGAGCGTAAAGTCTCGTTCGGCGAGGGGGGAGGGGGGCGCGGCACGAAAGGCCTTATCAATGTACAATTAATATTTTCATTTTTCAAGTTTTATTTTTGTCGCGCTTCTTCTCTAGTCCCGCCTCGAGCGAGACGGCGTGGTCGCTTGACTCGACGACGGTGTAGGCTCCACGATCGCCTGGAGATTCTGTATCTCACCGGCTGAATCGCAACATTCGCTCATCAATCCCGCCCCCGAATGAAAAGCGAGACTTCCCTCGCTCGAGGACGCCAGACTTCCGGAAAGCGGGGGCGAGCGTTCCTTCGGGGATGCCGAAGAGGTCGCTACTTCCAGGTAACCGTGTAATTCGAGTATTCGACCCTCCAGTAAAAGATTTATTTCGACCTGAGCCTTGTACTTCGATTCGACGGCGCGCAGCTCGGACTCGTGTCGTTCCTTTGCCTCCTGGAGAAGACGCTGTTGATCCATGAGCTGAGCCTCCTTGCGCGCTTCTCGACCTTCCAATTCTACGAGACGAACTCTCAACGCTTCGACGAGTGAAGCTCGCGAGTCCAGTTGTCGACGCAAATCTATCGAGGTAGACGAGAGCGTTTATATTTGCTGAATCACCCGCAGAACTTAAGATTCGCCGTGGTTGAAAAAAAATACTCACTTGATAATTCTTCGGCGTAGGATCTTTGGATCTGTGCGGCTTCCTGTCTTGCCATTGGCACGGGACCCACCGTTCGTTCCTGGAGTTTCGTTTGCGCCTGAAAAATTATCGATTAATTTGGTATAATCGGCTTTGAACACGCTCTTGATCTGTGAGACTAAATTATTAACTTGTGCGATAATATCGAGTATAGCTGTATATTATCGTAAAGAGTAGCGAGTGACTGTTCAATTACCTCGCCGAGAAGGAGGAATCTTTTTTGTACGTTGTCGAGAATACGTTTCAACTCTTCTCCCCGACTCGCAGCTTTGAGTGCGCCTTTTAGCTGATGCGCGGCATCGAAAAACGCCGCCTCAGACGCGCGCGTCTTTTGCTCACAATCTGTAACCTTTTTCCTCTCGTTTTTCACGTCGAGCTCCAATGTTTCCGCTCGGTTTCGAAGAACTCGATTCTGCTGTTGCTCCTCCACACACTGTAACAATAAATGTAATCATTTTTGTCACAGCATGTTTGAACGAGCATGCGTTTTGAGCCATCCGAGTTTGGTACCTTGGATTGCCAGTGGCGCAGAGCTTCTGTATACTTGTCTTCAGCCAGACGAGCTTCTTTTTTACTGCGCACCATCTCATTTTTCAATCCATCGACCTCTTTTTCTGCTATACGAAGACGATCCGTCTGTAAATTAAATAACTGATTAGTAAATGACAAAATTCACATTGTGTCTTTCACGTTTTTATTTTATTATACTTTACCAGTGCCGTGTTGTGTTCTTCAAGAGCCCGTGAGTCTCTCAATTTTCCAAGTAATCTCCTGTTTCTCTCAGCATGAACTTCCCTCCGTTGCCTCTCGAATTGTAATTGCATCTGCATCAATTGCAATTGTTGATTCGCCGAACTTGCATCCAATCCACCGTCCTCCATTGCATCGTCGTTGCCGTCTTCCTCCGAGCCTTTCTTACGCTGTTTCGGTCTCGACTTTTCTGTAATAAAAAATGTATCAAATTAACGAAGCATCGACCATAAGGTTGCGCTTGATTTATAACAATGATAACTTGTTTAATTACCACCGTTTGACGAGCCACTAAAACGTGCACAGGCTTCGACGTAACGGTCGAGCATCGAACTCGGTGATAATCTAGCATCTGAATTCTGTTTCAGAGGATGATCGCTACCCCGTTGGCAAAGAATCCCAACGAGCAAGTGTTCATACGGTATAACCTCGCAAGTCTGCGTGCCAGTCTCCTCTGTTCTCTTAACTCCGATCAAATTCTCGATCTTATCCGTCGCCTGTTCCATTTTCTTCTGAACTTTTATATCTGGACACGATTTGGCCTTGCGTACCTGTGAAACAATACGAACCAAATTAATGTCTCGTTCCTATTGTCCTCGTGAAAGCCATTTTCACTCGTCCGAATTTACCTTATACGGAGGATAAACTTTGGTACACGTCGCCGATGGCTGGCATTGGGAATGAAATCGAAGCCGTTGTACCTTTCTTGACAAATCCGCACGAGCACCCCGCGTACTTTCCTCATTGTAACTGCTCTCCATTTGTCGGTCCAAGTAACTCCCGCTCTCGGATCTACGAGCTTGCGAACTGACGATCTCGAGAACCTGGAGTAAAAATATTTTTAAAATGTACAAGATTTTTAATAGAGTATCGAATGCCTGGCGTAAAGTTCCATAAAATTGTAGTCACTTCTTGATCCTCGTTCCACGAGTCATTTTTCCCATTTTGATTTGGACTCATCTCCAACATCTTTCCGATACCCTCGGCGTTGAATGACGGCCTCTGGGATTGGTGAAGAACGCTCTGTCGCTCGGCGACGAGTTTGCCGATCCGTTGGGACAGCGCAGCACCGTCGCCGCTTCCTATACCGGTGAGAGCGAAGGCAGAGCCCGTAGAATTCAGAGGCGTCGGCGTTGACGGTCTTGAACTTCCGGACAGTGCACCGTTACCGAGAACACCGAGCGCTCGTACTGCTGTGGATCCGATCGGCGGCTGCCTAATTGCTCCTTGTCGCATATCCTGACGATCGAAATATAAAATTCTCATTACCATAAACTATCGCCCAAAGACATTTTATGAATTGTATCACCTTAACAGGCGTCGTCTCTGGCGTCGCCTCGACCGCAGCCTCGGGCGGTGACGAATTGCTACGATTGTTGTTCGGTGTCGATGGCGTCGATCGAGTTTCGTGACTCGATGTCTGCAAAGGCGGTGGACTCTGGGGCGGAACTGCCATGCTGGGTGACCAAAAAGTCTCCTCGTCGCCATTGCTCGCTCCCGTTGCCGATAAACCCACCGATCCCGTTACCGGTGTATACGTGCATGGATTATCTAAAACCGGTGTAGCTCGATGATTGCTGGGTCCCAAAACTTCCTCTCTGCTTCTGTCGATAGCGAAACGTCCGCACTCGGCGACAACGTCATGATGCTCCATTTTCTTCCATCTCGCTGCATTCGTCTCGTGATCTTTGGATGCTGTGACTAGCAGCGGATGCATTCGCACCGACTCGAGCATTGGTCTTATCGTATGCGTGAAAGTCGCTAGCTGATCGCGTTGGGTGTACTGTACTCTCAGGTAAGCGATAAAGTTGCAGGGATACAGAGCATAAAGTCTGTGAAAGAGGCTGTAGAGCCCGACCTGGAGAATAAAAATTGCACACGACATTGAGTAAATTAAATCCAGGCTGGGCGAAGGAATGCGGTATGCGTACAGCGATAATCACAGATATATACCTGAAAGTGAAGGAGGTAGAGTTGGTCCTTGTCGATATAAGTGGAGGTCGACGTCGGTGCGAGGCTCGACGATTGACAATGATGATGGGAAGCCAAACGACCGAATACCTCGAAGATCTCGTGAAGATAGTGGCCCAACGCTGCCGGCAACATCGGCAGCAGCGTCACGAGCAACAGGAGGGCGCTCATCAGTGACAATGTATCTCCCTCGACCTTTGATAGAAAACACACGAGTTTATCTAATCCATCCGAGCATTCCGTCCCTGAAATTTGCGCAATGTTTCGTATGGTAAGGTAACGAGCAGCTTGCCTTGAGTAGCTTGAGCAGTTCTCTGAATAACGCGTGACTCGCAAGTTTGTACAGCCAGGTAGGCTGACGCCTCGCCACGTGGCCCAGCAATGTGAGAGCCTGAACTCTCTGTCCATGGCCGAGAGATTTACCGAGAGTTTCAGCCAAACGATCGAGCAAATGTTTGTCGTGGGGCTCCCTCACACCGGCCAATACTTCTATGGCTCTCAGAGAATTTGTAGATAGATAGTAGTCGAACAATCCATTCACCAGCCAATTGTCCTTAGCTGTGGGAGAAAATAGTGCATTGTTTTTAGAACTAAACATATCTTCCATTGCAACCCAAGTTTTAATGCATAAACTGGTGTATCAAGTTTGAAATTTAAAAAATAAGGTGAAGTTGATCGATTTGTATATTGAACCCATCCAGAAAAGTTTGCTTTAATATATCAGACTGAAGTTCAGGTCGTACTCATCTGTTAAATTTAATTTATCGAGGTATCAATAATAACTTTGTATACCACACACATATATATATTGATATACAAATTTTTTTTCACAGTATATGCGTATATAGAATAGTGGCACAGCTTACTGGACAAGAAGTGTTCATGAAAGACCTTCTTAGTCTCCTCTACATCACCGAGCTTGTTTGACTCAAGCAGATGAAACAGATCAGCCCCTCCGGCACTGCTGCTACTCATCACGAAAGTCTTCAGCGTCTGAACGCCCAGCCGCTGTCGCACTTGCCCTAGCCTCACAAACGAGGCGGCACGATTCTTTCCGATGGGACTCCAGCTCCGCTCTTGGCCATCTGATGGTCTTCATTCAAGATCTGACCGCTATTGGATTAACGGCTTTGGCGACGCTGGAATGAAAAAAATAAATAGATAATTAAAACCAAAGGGGCAAAGAATTGCAGAGCTTGTTCGACTAGAATTTACAAAGGACCACTTCGGAGTTGATACCCTGGCATGTTCCAACGGAGTGACGTATGGTCGGAAATAAAAAAAAATAGCCAGTCAACTGTCAGAATATCGTGTACTGCATTAAAAACAAGAAAAAAAAAAAATTGTCGGCAGAACGAGCGACGAGGATTTCGTCGGATCGGTGTTGTCGTCGAGCGAGGAGGCTATACAAGACGCGGTGTCCTCAGCGAGCGAAGGTTCCGTTCTCCCGGTCGAGTTCCCCCAGTGAGATCGCGCTCTCGAGACTCCCGTCAATAAGTTCTGATTTATTCTCGTCCGATTATTTCCAACACTTACCCGACGTTCATCGAGTCTCTCTCGGGCGATAGACTTCCTCAGGGTCTATGGCGGCTTGACTGCGGACTTTTGGCGCTACGATCGCGCTCATCACATCGCAAATACACCAAAACAGAAACGACTGCCCCAGAGTTCGGAGGAATGACGTCACTTCCGGTCGATAAATGAGATTTTCACATCGGAAGTAACGTCATACCTAAAATACGACACTTGAGGTTAGAAAATCTAATTTTTCGACCGGAAATGACGTATTTCACGTATGACATTAATTCTGGTCATAAATAAGATTTTATAACCGGAAATGACGCATTGCCGGTATGACGTCACCTCCGGTCGAAAAATGAAATTTTTGGCCGAAAATGATGTATTTCTGGTATAACGTCACTTCCGGTCGATAAATGAAATTTTAAAAACGGAGGTGACGTATTTCCGGAATGACGTCACTTCCGGTCGAAGAATGAAATTTTCCTACCGAAGTAACATATTTTAGATGTGACGTTGCTTCCAGTCGAAAAATGAGGTTTTCAAACCGGAAGTGACGTATTTACGGTGTGACGTCACTTCCGGTCGAGACATGAGATTTTCGAACCGGAGGTGACATATCTCCGGAATGACGTCACTTCCAGTCGAAAAATGAGATTTTCAAACCGGAAGTGACATATTTCAGGTGACGTCACTTCCGATCGAAAAATAAGGTTTTCAAACCGGAAGTGGTGTATTGCCGCATTGCCGGAAGTGGCGTATGACGTCACTTCCGAACGAAAAATGAGATTTCCAAACCGGAAGTGACGGAGCGGGTTAGCCTGGTAGTAAAATGTTGCGTGCTCACTTTCACGTATCATGATAATGTTGACTTTTTCGGTGTTCATTTGACATACTGCCAATTGAACTTTGTCATGAAAGCGCCATGGAGACTGCGCGATACTTCAAATCTGTTGATATTATTGTTATCAATTAATTTTTAAAAACACAATCGTACAAGTTGTCATAACTTTTTGGAACGAAACGTCATTTAAAAAAATATATCAAATTGCCCGACGCAATTTGAAACTGTTGCGTCCTTTGGCTACAGAGGCTAAGAACAGGCCCGAGGACGTTGCTGTTTCGAAGGTAAAATAATGAAGGTAAAACAGGCTCGTCGACACAAGATCGGTTCCGCACTACGATACACGATGTTTTGTAAACTAAACAAATCATCGATAACGCCATTTCGCTTGATGTACTTCGCAGAAGCGAAGGCCGTGTACCGGAAATGACACTAGCTCATCCGTAAATTCTCCACGAGGAACAGTTTCTTCCGTCGCCTCGGGCTCGATTTCTCTGCGCAGCAGAAGTTTTCAGGATCTCAAGAGACGTCGTCTGCAGCGCAAAAATGTCAGCAGACAACCCAGAGGAGTTATCGACGATGATGCTACTCGTAAAATCTTTTGCGGTGTGAAGAAAAAGAAGAAGGATGCATTCTGTTCGCTGGAGTCTCTGTTCGATGTCAAGAGACCGATTAAATTACCGGAAGTAGTATCCTTGTCGAGATACATAGATAATCGCGAACCTGATGAGTATTCTACCTCGAACGACGACAGTCCGAGGAATCAGTATACTCTCATAACCGATTTGTACCGCTCGCCAAATCGGCTCGAGGGAGAACCGGATATTGTATCGGAGTCTTGCGACTCGTTGGAGCTAAGTTACAAGAGCGATTTGAGCAAGCTCGAGGAACTGGCATTCGATATAATCGAGGAAAGGGCGAATCAGGAGTGGGACGAACGGGAGGGTAGTTTGATCGTAGACGGACATCAGGGCGACATGGCTGACGAGGATGAGGCTGTGGAGAAGATCGACGATGCGGCGGTACCGAAGGCCTCCGCACCTCAGAAGGAAGAGAACGCCGTACCGAACGTGGAGAACGCGATACCGGAAGAACCACGAGTAGAAGAAGTCGCGGATGCAACGAAGTACCCGGCCATGGACGAAGACAAGGAAGAGGCAGCGAAGCCTCCGGAATACGAGCTTCCTTCTGGAATCGGTGAAGGTAATCGTAAATAAAAAGAAAATCTATGATCGATCGATCAAGGCAAGCCCGTATCCGACGAACTCGTGCTCGGTCGGTATTGACAACTGTAATTAACTTTTTTCACGGGTACGTACCACGTACGATCGAAAAAAAAGTCTCAACGAAAGCTGACACGATATCCACTTTTGATGAGACTTGTCTTTAATCGTATATGCCATTACTCGTGAAGAAAGTCGATTACAGTTTTTATTACCGATCGTGATATTTCGTATACTATTTAATTTCTCAAGGTGTGCCTCCCAAGAGCGGCGGTCGCAGCGAGTCCATAATCAGTACCACTCCACTGACCGATAGCAAAGTTATAAGCGCATTGATGGATGGCGATCGGAGATGCAAAATTGTAGGGCAGGAAATGGAAGATATAAGAAAGCAGATCGAGGAATTGAAACACGTGAGTCAATCGTTGTAGGTCGACGGTATTGTCGGTGAGACCCAAACTGGTGACTTAAAGAGTCGAGAGATCATTCCGATTTCAGAAAGAAGATATAACGGACGAGGATGCTCAGATGATAAAGGAGAAACAGGCGTCGCTGATGAAGAAGATGCAAGAGTTCGATAACATAACTAGAAATATTCAGAGGGTCGTGGGCTTGGCCGATCCGTCGAGTCGAACATTCGCGAGGATGTTCGATATGCTTCCCTATCCTCATGGCAAAATTGCGGTGGACGAAGACAAATTTACAGAGATGGGGGATAAAGATGCTGGGAGAAGCGACGAGACTGTGGCGGAAACTCTTGAGTACGATCGCTTCGATCTACCACAACCCGAGTATCCGGAAGACAAGTACGTCTTAAAAATTCTTCGATTACACTACAATCGAAGAAGTATACCAAAGTAATTTTTTTTTTTTTATAGTTTAAACAATAATATAATCAATGTTCTTGCGCTTTAAGGAGGGAATCTCTCTGCGTGTTGACTTTGCATTCTCAGATTTTTAAGTAACCGTTGATTTTTTTTTTTTATAGAACAAAAATCAACAATTACTTAAAAATCTGAAAAAATTCATACGTATTCAGAAAAATAAACGAATCATTTTCGTAAAAAAAAAGTTTTATTGCCGAGTAATTTGTTAACCAATTAATTTTTTGATGAATTTGTTAATAACATTTTGCAATTATTATTATGCAAAATTAATCT
>JAPYZD010002514.1:0-29005 GCA_030522725.1 Ichneumoninae sp. B BG-2022a | reverse complement strand
CATGAACGTGTGTCTGGTCAATTAGAGTTTACAATTCAACGTACAAATATAATAGAAAAATATAATCGGTAGAAGAATAGAGATAGAAATAGTGTTAGAATTAATCGTTCGTATATAGATAATTATTAATAATTACTGGAATGACTTCCAAGCCTCGGAACCGCGGGACGCTCGCGCCTCCATCGACCGTCTCCGAGACTCACCCACATACTTTGTTTGTTTCTTTTATTTTTATTCGAAAAATCTATCTTTACAAATGTCTCCCTTTACGGGGCCTCTCGATTACTCTACGTGTGTCGATCTCCGATTCAAAGCTTTAAAAACATATTTCTTTTTTTTTTTCACCACAAGCTGCCCGCCTCGCGGCAAGCACAATATTCGATATTTGTCTGTCGATAGCCAATTAAAATTACGATTGATTCATTCGTTATTTTTTTTTTTGCGCCGCACGGCTAATAAATACAAAAATTCGATCGTGCTTGCCGCATTATTTTTCTTCTTTTTATCACGATTCATCAAAGATTCAACGTTCTACAAAAAACTGTTCAACATATTATCATCAGTCGCTCGTTGCGGTTTCGTTCAACATTTGGTGCGTCAACGTTAAGTGTGTTATTCTTGTGTGGATGTGTGTTTATTCACATGTCTGGCATCGGTAAATAATCGAAGAACGCAGAGTATCAACGATCGTATTTCTCATTCTCTCTCTCACTCCCCATCTTCAAATTTTGCGTGAGACAAGTGTCGAAAGGATTGTATCGGATGTGATTTCGCGGTGCGCCCTCGCACGATTTTTTTTCATACGTATGTACAAATGTTCCCTTTGTATGCTTTCTGCCCGCATATATTTATCGCCCAATCCGGAGCAGCAGTGTAGAAAAAGTGTTAAGTTAAAGAGAATGGCCCTTTTCTTCGGAAGTTCGTACGAGTTTTTTTTTATTATTATTTTTTTTAATACGAGAAAAACAGTCAGTCTTAGAGGGTGGGAGCGGGGTTGATTAATATTTAAAAAGATCAGTCCTCCCGTCCACGGTTGTCTCTTCCGCGGTTATCGAATCGCGAACTTTCCGACATAATTAGGGGGGAGGGGGGGGGGAAGATGATTTGTACCTCTAGTTGGAAAATTCGTGACCTCGTAATTACGGGGCCAAACTTTGTAAAACGGCGACGAGCGAGACTGGACACCGGATGTCTCTCAGATTCGTTTCGTCGAGCTCCCTTAAACATTTTTTTTTATTTTAACTTTTTTTTTGTCACTTGCTGAGTTTATTACACGTATATTCGATATTGATTATCAGACATATAAGAACAACAACGTCGGCTATATCTTTTTTTTCATTAGTTCCCTTAAGAATATAATCTTAATTAACTTGATTATTGAAAAAGGATTATCCGTGCGAGTGTGCCGTTTCGAATATCGACTTAAGGGGTTTTTTTTATCGGTGCTTTTTATTTTCTGTGTCCGTACGTCTCCCTCTCCGTGTAGTTCGTGAGTGCGTGTGCCGATTAACCTTTTTTTTATAAAGCAATTGCAATCTTCGATAGTCTACCATGTAGAATTTTTTTTATTCTGTCGGAGAAAATTGTATATTACTGTTGTGTTTTTTTAATAATGCGTTCTGGACGATAGGCAACGTTTATTTGTATCCTTTCGTGTCCTCCCCGTTCGATAGCAAACGTGTGTTTTCGTGTGTGTGTGTGTGTGTATAATTTATGTGCGCGTAATTGGTTTTCTTTTTTGTTCATGATTTATTTTTATACACAAGTATAAACGGGTGCTTTCGACATTTTGACGAAAGAATTAAAAGGTGCTCGATAACATGATTGATTCGCATCCGTTTAAACGTACAACAATGGAATCGTTTTTTTTTCTTTCTCGGGGGTGGCATCGATCAAGGTCAACAATCTAACCTACTACCACTATTGCTAAGCTACACAAGAGATCGCGGCCATCGTTACGAAACACGGCCGCACGTTAAAACTACCCGATGACCAAAAATAAATTTAAAAAACTTTTTTTTTCCATCGAAACAATTAGCCTTCGCATTTTTTAAATATTAATATATTCCAAGTTTCCTTATTTTTTGTTCGTTTTTTTTTATTCATCCCTCATTGTGTTATTAACGATTGAGTCAGTGACAACATTAAGAACCCTACGATTACTAAACTTCCTAACCACTATGTTAACCCTTTTTTTCGAAATCGTTACACGCGGATACGCGCCGTTCACTTGCGATACGCATTTTTATTATTCGTTAATACGAGAGAGTCCTCGGCGGACGGTTCTCTAAGGACCGTCCGGGACCTACGATAGAAAAAATAAAATTATTATACCAAGGGCGCGCTGTCGCAATCGGCGGCCCTATCGATAACAGATCAGCAAAAAACATCTTTCACTGTCGTCCCCCGGTCTTCTTAATTCCCCTTTTTTCTCGCTTTTTTTTAGTTTTTTTTTTCTTTTTTTGCACACTTTCTATTTTAATCGTTTATTCTCTCATTTTCACATGAACGTTCATTCGTATATGTTGACTTGCCCTATAGCGATAGCCGGGTCTATTGTCTCTTGTGTATTTTCGTTTTGTGTCTGCAGTAGGAGTAACAGAAGCTGCGGCAGTAGTGGGCGGGCGATACTTTACTTATTTTCATTTTTTTGTTGATTTTTGTTCAAAGGTGCGCCAAATGGGGCGGTTATGTAGAAAAGAGTGATTTCGTGGGACATGTCGAAGCGGCAAAGAGACGCGGTGCAGTAAACACGAGTGCGAGGCCGAGTTCGAATTGCACACAAAAAAGTTGAGCGCACAGTCAGCCAGCCAGCTGTCAGACGGACTCGATTCTCCCTCTTTCGCCCTGGCAACGATAACGGGTATCAATCTATTGACTCACACGGCGAGAGATAAAGTATAGTGTGACAACGCGTGCCGCGCTCGCGACGAAAAAAAGGAAAAAAACCCAAAACTTTGTCACATATGGCTAACAAACTACGCGTTAATACGTACGTACTCTAGAACAACGAACTAGCACTGGGTATAGAGATGTGGAAAATTGTTGTACACAATCAATACGTATCAAAGAGTATCGTTGAACATACGTTCGTGTTATTTGTATGTGTATGTGTTTTTTTCTTCTTTATATTACCGATAGCGAATTTATATCCCATTAACGGAATAGACCCACGATAGACCGTGACAACTATTTTGAAGGCTCACAGTGCAGATGCTTTGCGACAAAAATTGACACGTCGAGCTCGTATCTCGATCCCTGCTTTTTTTTTCTTTCGTTAATTTACGTTCATTTTGATTGTAGTCAAAGATTGCGCGCGCATCACGCGCATGCGCGATAATCTACGATTTTTTCTTTGTTTGTTTTTTTTCTTCTTTTTAGGTAAAAAATTAAACAGCGCTCATGACCTGTCAAGGTTGAACCGTATTTTAGTAAAGGGTGTGTGGGATCGTGAGGCTGGCTTTCCGTCCACAGGGACACGGGGGTATATCGACGACGAGACCTCTGGTAGACTGGGACTCTCGTGATTCGTATAATAAGTGAAAATTGGTCTGCGCGAGTCGTGAGAAAAAACTCTTGCCTCTTATCTCTGTACACTACGGAAACTCTTTAATTAGCTCTCTGATCGTCAAAACCCACGAGAGACAGAGATCTATAGGTTTAGACGTCGTTAAGAAAAAAAACTGATCGACGTCCGGCCGGGTAATTTCTCCCACTCCCGCCCTCCTAACCAATTATTTATATCTCTCTCGCTCTGTGGTTTTGTTAGATTTTTCTTCTTCCTCTTTTCGTCAAAGCACAACGACGGATTTGATTCTCGTTACGAGACTGCTTATCTCGTTACCCGCTTAAATACTATTTTTCTTTGTGTTTTTTTTTTGTTCTCATAAGATGTAATACATACGACATAACTAGCGTAACTATTGTTTTTTTTTCTTTTTTTCTTTCTTTTTTTTAATCAATTAATTGTGGACATTGAATTAGTTTGATCGATTAATTAATTCTCATAACTGATTAAGGAGGAGTACATTGTTACAGCTTTGGTGTTCAGTTACAGTTTCGCTTGATTGATGGTTTTTCATTCCCCTCGTCTCGATCTGATCGTCGGGCTTACCAGCGAAAAATTTCCTCCCTCACTATCTCGTTTCTCTGTTAACTTATCGACTAGTTAGTGGCATTAGGTATTTTTATCGTATATTAGGTGATAATTAGTTTGCGCATCAATCGATAACCCACTGTGGCGAACGTCACAGTGACGCGTTTATTCTGCGAATAGTTTACTTAGCAGGCTCTTAGGTAGTATATTTTCAATATACAGTTATAATGTTTGTTGTTGTCATTTTTATTTTTATTTTTTAATCGATTGATGGGTACTCGGGTTCGATCGGATGAATTCCTCTCATCCTACATTTCGCGCTATCTCGGTGCAATAGTTGATCTGTTTTTTGTTTGTTTGTATTTGTTTTTTTGGTTTTGTATTTTTTTTGTGTTTTTTTGTTATTTTATTTTTTTGTTTAGTCGGTTTTACGAAATATAAAATTAAATACTGCGTCAGAAGACTAGAGTTAACAACGTGGAATCTTGATAAACATTTCAAATATTTCATAATTTGTCCCCTGACCAGTGAATTATCCCCTACCCTCGCTCCAAGTTCCCATTGTCCATCGTTATATGCATTCCGTGCCGAATCTATATCGTTTCTTCGTTAATTTTCTTTTTCTCTTCATTTTTTATAGGCAATTATGATTGGCAACTTTGTGTGGGATGCAGGAAACATCATGACGAAACGACGCAGAAAATCCTTGCGCTTGGGGGTTGAAAATTTAGTAACAGTTCAATTTTAGTCGGAGGGGCTAGAAAGCGATTGCGAAGATCACAGTCCGTTGCGTAACAATTGGGTTTGCCAGTGCCGTTTAACAGTGTCCAGTGTGTATGCGGGGTCATACTTCTGAATAATCACTTCGAGTCGAATATTATTATTATTTTTTTTTGCTTTCCGTATATTCTGTCTATTTTTTAATATTTTTTTCTTTACCTTTTTTTTAATTTTTAATAATTATTATTGTATCCAGAAAGAAAAACGTCCGAGGGCTGTGACAGCCACTGAGCCCGACGCGAAAGTGGTCGTTCCCCATCGCCCTTCAATTCTAACGTTTCCATCATTCACTCTCTCTCATCCTTATTATTATTATTATTATTATTTATTTTTTTTTATTTTTTTTTTCATATTTTTAATCTCTGACGCTCCCTCCCCCCTCCCTCTCCGCATCGGCGTTATACTCAATTCAACAACGTGAAACTCCGTCAATTGTCCAACATGAGCAAAACGCAGTCAATGAAAAAATACATACAAACACTCTACGAACACGTATAGACAATCGTTTACGTTCTTATGATAATAGATAATCGTTAATATTATTATATCGGACAATAATGTTTGCTATGCGGTAATTATACAATATAATACCCCAGACTCTCGCGTCCCATTCTCCGCTACCGTCTTCCCCGATTCCTCCCCCGATCGGGCATCGAACGAGGAGCGCGATCGGCTAACGACACCGCGGTCGGCGCGCACAGTGACGCGGCCCCCGTTTCGCCGGCCGAGTCCCGGAGGGCTGTTCGTAAGTCGCTGAACGGTTTTAAGGAAGACGACCGAGAACGGAGGAGAGGAAGGGCTTTCTGCTGCTCGACACGTGGAAAAATCGCGCAGTAGGGTAAAGAGGACCTGGGAAAAGCGTTAGCAAAAAATTATCTGCGAATGCGCGCCTGGCAGAAGCTTCCTCGGCGTTTGCCGATGGTCTTTCGTACTGTGGATGTTCCCTAGAGTAATTGACATGAAGATACTTAATAATTTATTTTTCTTTCTCATTTTACTTTATTTTTTTTTCGCGACGCGCCGTGTCCGATCCGGGTATGTTCGACCTTTCATTTTGGATGTTCGTAACGTCGTTCATTTATCTCAATTTTTCGCGGCTCAAAAAGAAAGAACGCTCCGTTGGTGATAAAAAAAACCCACCCAATCCACTTGTGGGAGGGTTATCGTGCTTCTCCGTTCGAGTCCCAAAACGCAACGCAAACTTGGGTATCCTCGAACTGCCGCGATTCGAACGAGCACCGATTTTCCACCCCGAGACTCTTCTTTTTTTACTTAGTCTCTTCTTTCCTGTTGTTTTTCAGCGCAACCGACGCTCGAAGGAAAAGTTTGCGACGGATCGAGTGAGTTTCGAATCGATGACAACGAGCCACTATAACGGGCAAACGGTTTGCTTTCTTTTTTTTATTCTTTTGGATAGACGAGAAAAATGCATTTCGCTTAAAGTCGTTAAATACAACGAGTACAATAACACTATACAATAACACGGAATCTAGTGGAACGAGCTTGCAGACTTTGACTCCTCTCTTAACAATAACGGTTTGCTACGTTTGCACTTTTTTTTGTTTTTATTTCTTCAGACATTTTATCACGAGACATAGGTACAGGTTTAATCCACCCAGAGCACACTTAGTTCTTCTATTTTGTTTCGTTTTCGTTCAGTTTTGTTTTCGTTTGTTTTCGGCATTTATATCGTGGATTAAAGTGCTTCAGCCGCTTTTGCATGGCGCAATCGCCTTTTTGATTCATGAAGCACCTTTCCGAGTCCGAATGAACGGAGGGGGTGGAAAATCGATGCTCGCGTTACCGACGGAGAGTTATCGAATAGCGTTGTTCGGCTCCTTGACCACACTGTGTGTTTTCCTCTGATATCTTTATCTGGGGCCCGGCGCTCGTGTTATTGTCCGCTCCGGAGACTCTGAAGCGCCACGGCGTATCGCGTTTGAAACAGTTACATCATCGGTACCACGGTAAATATATAGATAGCCTACAAATAGTTCTGTTCCCAGGTTTATTTATTCATTTTTTTTTGGTTTTTTTTTCTTCAAAAGTTAAAAAAATACATATATCTCAATCCGATAATAGGGGGGAGCTCGATGCCGGTAAACGCACCCCGGCTACCGGTCACGCACGAAGCTCCCCCCCGCGATCTCCCTCTAACTATTCAAAAATGGTCAAACAACGCACCACCTCTCACCTCTCAGTGTTTACCGTTCACTCTTTACTTTTTTGTTTGCTTTCTTTTTCTTTTTTTTTGTTTTCGTTCAACACCTCAATATCCCATTTGATATCAATATAATATATATGTTAATTATTAAATGTCGCTAATATATATACCTGTGTGTTCAGTGTGTATATATCAATCAGCATTTTTTTTTTGGATATGAGTAATTTTTTTCCTTCGTTACCGAGTATAATGACGTTTAATAGATGTAATAATAATGATAATAAATTGTGGGCAATAACCAATAAATAGTTGCAATAAATGGTAATAAAAATTTGGTGGTCTCAATAATGACAATAATGATATATATATATTCTCATATAATTTTTTTTTCTTCTTATCAACCCCCCCCCCCCCACCCCACCCCTCCCGTTATCTCTGTTTCCATAATAAGAATGACAATAATAATAATAATAATAATGATAATAATAATAATAAATATTAATAATTAGGATGACTTGACGCCAATACCTGAATAGTTTTTATCATTAAATTACGTAAACTCGTATCACCTAGCGTCTTAGGTAAAGTGTTGTGTTCGTATCATCTCCCACATCCCTCAATACGCGAAATACGAAGTAGCAAAGGTTTTTTTCGAGAGGCCATGACTAGACATTTAATCGTACAATCGTAATGCGACTTACAATGTAATAACAAGATGGCGGGCGGAACCATGAAAAAATGTTTTTTTTTCCGGTGACAAAAACACTCGACTTACGACTTATTACAACCTTACTTTCAATATTAACTCCCATTTTTTTTAATACCTATACGTACGAGATTATTATTCGATTCTTCCGTTGCAAAAAATTCATAGGAAGTTTTTGTTATTTTTCTTGGTTTCTTCTTTTTTCTTTCAAATAAAAAATATAATAGAGACGATTCACGATTACGATTACAGACACAATTGGAATACTGGAGGCTTCCCTTAATTTATAGTGTACTTCGGATTCTTCGTTACGATTGACCGCCCCCCCCTCTCCCCCCTCTCTCTTCCCGATACATTGTCTCCGTTTCTCATTTATCCCAGTGTCAATATCAAAGCTTCACCGTTTTTCCGTCACCGATCCATCTTCATCCTCGTTCCGAACAAACCCTAAGTCTAAAAATATCGTAGGCTAACACTTATCGATTACGAGGCTGTGTTCTCTCTCTCCGGTACACGTCAACCGGCGACTTGAGCGTCTGCCGGGGCTCGACCCGAGCCTCCTTCATTCGCCGAGCTCGATCGTCGGACCGAAGACGATCGAAGATCCCTCCCGTCCCTGCGCGTGGGCGTAATTGGAACTCTGAAAATAGTAAGCCCATTTAACTGAGTTTCCATCGACGGAGTCTGAGAGACTCTCGACGACTCTCAAAACACGATTAATGTCGCTTCGATCGACCTGCCCGCCTCTGAGAAACAGTTAGTCGACTCCCATTCCCTCCGTGTTGTTCGAAGCGACCTTCGACGCCCCAGCGCACGACCTTCAATCTTTGAGGCGTCGACTACAGACCGCACACTCTGCGCACGTTGCTCCGTGTGGACGGACACGTATCGAGCGAGATAATTTTATTGTTCGATCGGCATTGAAGATTCTCCGTCTCGTCGACGTCGAAACGAGAGGAAAGCCCGTCGACTCGTTTTTCCTTAATCGGAAATTCTCAGCTCTCTCCCCCCGTCGTGACTTTGATTTGTCCGTCTCACCGAAGGTTGGAGCGTTTTGTTCGCTTTAAGGAAATACCGTTCATGAGTTTGCGGCGATCAACGCGACGCGAGAGCAACGACTCATGGAAATTCGCCTCCCACTTGGGTTTCTAGGGAAATATGCATGCGCTTTCGTTCTCTCGAGGACGACTAGTCGACCGGTAAGTCTTGTCGCGCGTCATCGATCGCTCCACGTCGCTTCCTCCTAATGAAGGTTGAAGCGTGCGTTTTGTTCGCTTTAAGGAAATGCTATTTATGAGTTTGCGGCGATCGGCGAGACACGCGTCTCTCGAGGTCGACTAGTCGACCGGTGAATCTTGTCGATCGCTCCCTGTCCGTTTCCTTCGCACGCGCCTTTTGGCTCGACGACAATTTTTACGCGTCACGTATTTAGAATGACAACTCCACCGAACAACAACATTGGTCCGAGCGCGCGCAAAACTCGTCGAAAAAGATGGTCGACTGGAGTCGCTCCTGTCGCGATTCTCGCGCCGGGCCTTCGCGAACCCGTAGATTCTCATGACCGCATCGTTTTCGCGCGTACGAGAAAATCGACTGACTCTTCGGTATCGGGCGTTAATGAGGGTTTTGTCAAATCGCTGTAATCACTCGCTCGGGCCAAACCTCTTTAACATCGGATTTGTTCCTTTTCGTTTTTTTTTATCTTTATCGTCTCCATAATCAAATCGTTATAAACTGGTTGTTTGGGGACGAGGATTCTCAAACGACATTTTCTTACCACGATGCGAAAAGCTAAAGGCAAATAGAGAGTGTTTTTTTACCTTTTTTTGTTTTGCATTGTTTTTCTTTCGGATCGTGCACATAACGCGCCTTTGACAGTGGCGTCCCAATTAATTTGTCACATATAGTATATATATATGTATACAATATATATACTACATCATAATATACACCACTTAAGTCTATTAAACGATCACTCGCGCTACAAGCGAAAAAGTTACCTTTATCCGTTACTTTTCATCGATCAATGCATTATTATTTTTTTTTCGTTTTTTTTCTTTTTTTTAATTCCGTCTCAGCGGACGTATATCGAGAATAATCGCTATACAATAACTAGGCATGCAACAATATGGAGCGGTATAATTTAAAAATATTTTGATCAACTATATTCAATGTTTTACGCCTTCTTGCTTCTCTCTCTCTCTCGTCCGCTCTCTTCCTTCTTTCTTGCAAATTTTCGCATTTTTTTTTAAACTTATACCACGACATTCCTCATCACTTAAGTAATATTATTTGGGCCCCGGGAAGAGTGTATTCGATTATCAAAGAGTTGGCCGCGCGCCGCTGCTCTACGGTTGAAAAACTCCTCAAGCAAAGACAACGGAGTCTCGTATGCGCCTCTATTACTATTAATTATCCGTCGTTTCGTCGCTTGAATCTTCTCGTGTAAAAGACCCATCAATCTCCACTTCACCGATCTCGCGATCCTCGCGACGGCGTCCTCGGTACATACACATGCGAACGTACAAAAATATATATGTCATCTATTCCGAACGCTAAGTCCTAAAAAACGTCGTTTTTTTTAACCAGTTAATTCATTTGCCGAGCGCCAAAAATGCGATAGTCAATCAATACAGTTGAGAGTGTAGTAGAAAACCCTCGATGGCCGCGATGTTTTTTATCTCTTTTTTTTTTTAAACCTCCCCTTACAAGCGCCCGTGCACAAAAATTTCCAATCGCATCGCCCTCGCAGCACAGCAATTTTTTTCTCGTCCTCGAATTCGCCGTTCGCCAAAATTTGCTCCGAACGGATTTGCCGAAATTTCACGCATTTTATTTAACACACTCGTCTCGATAAAAATATTTTACCAGTTATTGCTCACTTACTTGCCGTCAAACCAACCAGGGAGGGGCACACGACCAATACGTACATATCAGTCAGCCAGTAGCGTGCGATAATAAACTAATGAGAATAGATCAGGCTGATACAGCTAACACGTAAAAAAAATTAATCACTCACAGACGGGAATGTGTAGATAGGGGGGTCGTTCTCGACAGCCCGTGTCGAGCCGACCCGGGGTTGAGATCGTTCCTCTGTGTCTGGTACAAGTTCGAAACAAAACTCAGGAAATTTGCACGGTCGTAATAATTTTTTTTTGTATTATGGACGGTAACCCACATGGAACGAAATATATATTTTTGAAATTACTTCGTCATTTATTTTCAATGTTTCGGAGAGATTTGGGATTTTACTGAAGTAACTACAAAAACATAAAATTGTTTCGTCCCATGCGGGTACAGATACGTGGATTGTGCGTTACTGTAAATTCATTCTTTATTGCAACGACTAAGAATTTATTAAGTGATTTCTTGAAACTAATGAGAAATACAAATTTAAAGTATCTGCCGAAAATTTGAGGAATTTTCAAGATCGCAATAATGATTTTTTGTTTTATGGAACCCACATGGAACGAAGTGTTTTTTTTTTTTTTTTGTAATTACTTCAGTATTTATTTCCAATGTTTCGAAGTGATTTATGATTTTACTGAAATAACTACAAGAACATAAAATTGTTTCGTGCCATGCGGGTACAGATACGTTGATTGTGCGTTGCTGTAAATTAACTCTTAATTGCAACGACGAAGAATCCAGTAAGTGACTTCGTAAAACTAATGAAAAAAAAAAAATTTCAAGTATCTACCAGAAACTTCAGGGACTCCGGGGATTTCAAGGAGCGCCGGACGCAATGAAGGTGGGTAATCGTTCGAGGAAGGATTTAACTCAAACACACACTTCGGGAGTCGGGATGATCACACGCAGAGAGATGAGAAAAAATAAACACCGGAAACCATTGCATTGTAATATGAACTGAAAATATTATTAAAAAGCCTTTTACAACAAAAAAAATAACTAGAAAACAAACAAAAATACGATGTACATTTAAATTAAGAACAATTGGGTTTGTATCACTAAAAATAATAACATAACAAACGGTACAAAAAAAATAGTGAGATAGAGAGAAAGAGAGGAATACTCGTTGTGAAAAATAGTAATGTTTTTTTTTTATCTTCGTTATCTCTTTTTCTCCATTATATACGCGAGTAGCACATCGCATTCCGGTAAATCAACGCGTGTGGGCCTTGGAATTCCTTTGAAACTTGGCTTTACGGGGCCTCGCCCTAACGGCTAGCTGGCATGCAAATACTAATTTTGCGGCTCGTTTTCGTTCGGTATCACACCACGTGTGTCATCGACGCTGCGATAAAGTTACGGGAAAAAATGCAAGTTGAGAACAATACGGTGGTTTTATCAAGCAAAAAAACGAGAGTCGATTTGTGATGTCCAAGGTTTTTCAATGCTTCAACCCGCTCGCACGAAACTGGCGGTCATGTCGAGCGGGAAAACTAACTGGGTAAACTTTTTTTTGTCTTTTCTTTTTTTAATGCACAAACACACGAGTCAACACCCTTCGGAACGGCACGAGAAAAAAATGAAAACAGAGAGTAGAAATAAAAATAAAAAAAATAATAAAAACGGCAACCGATCGCTCGAGCCTGACGCGTTGTGAAAACTCGTAGCGACACACCGCCGCGAGTCAATCGATTCGAGTATTATTCTTTTTTTACACGCCTTTGAGACTGATTCTTTCTTCGCTGCACAAGCATTTTTCGGAATAAATACTGGACCGTATATCGTCGATCGTCATCCACCACTTTGGTACTTTAAATACAATTATTTATCTTTTCACTCGCGGCCGATAAATAACTATCGCACCGATTTATTTACAACAAGAAAAAAAAATGCTCACTCTAGTTTCCGTTAATGTCTATGTCGAATCTCTGAGATCTTGACCCGAGGGGTCTTTGGCGAAAGTTTTGAGACCAGGCCGCTGGTTGGATTTGGAGCTCCGTCGCGTAGCTGGGATACAATTTTTGTGTTTTTTTTTTCCCCCATTTTAGATAAGTACATGCGCCGATTAAGCGAGATGCGACGCGAAGTTTCTCACTCGGGTCTCTTGGGTAATTCAACTGTGTACTTTGATCGACTAATCCCGGACGCCCTGGATCGAGGTCAGACGTCGATCCACGACTCTCGGGAGGATCCGCGAAACTTCTCATCGTACCGGCTGGAGAAGAGGTGCAAAAGCACTCTCGGGTCGCACCCCCTTCGTCGACGATCTCCCTCGTAAAAAAAAGAAAAAAATAATCTATTTTTCGAGAGATGACAAAAGTTCGCCAGCTAGGCCCAGTGCAGTCTTCGTTTATCGTAATTTTTTTTTGTTTTTCGTGAGACTCGAATTAGTCTTGATCCGCCGCTTTCTTTGTGTTACAATGTTTTTTTTTTGTCATTTCGTTAATGTCGGGTCGTGCGATAGTGCTTCGAGCCTTACAGACAACCGCGCCACCTCTAGGCAGTGACAAAATTCGTACTGAATAGAGATAAAAAATATAAAAAATAATACAATAATTAATAATGTACTAAACACTAAAACATGCATCAAGTCCGCTTTCGCGAGCCAACTGAGGGCTCCCTTATCGACGCGACTCGTCCAACAAAATATATTAATACTATTTGTGTGTAGTTTCACTTTTGTCACTTTTACGATTCGCTTTAATCGAATGGAGCTCAAAAAACTCACTAGCGCAAAAATCTTTTAACTGGTCGTACCAGCGGTTGTGCCACGTGGGCCTGGAATAAGCAGGATGTTGCGTGCGATAATAGAACAAGACAAATCAAAAAACTTATCGATAGTAGAAGAGTCACGAGTGGGTCAGTCATGATATAATAATGAATGACGGTAGAGCAGTAATAATGATCGTAATAATAGATAATAATAATAATAATAATAATAGATAATAATATTAATAATAATAATAATAGATAATAATAGATAATAATAATAATAATAAAGAGCGAGTTACGAGAACAAATTCTTATGCGGTAAATTCAATTCACTACGGGCTAAAAAAAACTACTCATGAAATAGTACAAAAAAAAAGAGGGGAAAAAAACAATCAAACAAACAAAAGGGAAGTACATTTAGCGAAACGCAGGGTACCGAGGAAGTCTATTCGGATCCGTTCATCTTTCGACTTCCCGATTTCATAGCAAACGACGATTCTCAAAAAAAAAAAAAAAGCGTCCCGAGCTTTGCGTCTCCGGGGCACAGAAGTGCGACCAATACTTGGCGTGGTCGATCACACGATTCGAGCGACAAAGTGTACTCAATAATAAACACTAGCCCGCAATAATTAATCAGAGGAGAGAAAGAAATAACAAAAATTACCAACATCGCGAGCAATCCTTAATTTTTTTTTTGTATATACTAAATGCACTTTCTGCACCGGATATCACCGTCTCGTGTAGCGAGACAACCAAAAGAAGTGAGGTCTCGGTACGATATGAGAAGAAAAGAAAAAGCGTCCCACTCGTCGAAGCAATGGTCCGTGCGCCGGTGGTCGTAACGCGATCGAGAGTGAGAGCGTTTCTTTGCGACAGCAACGGTCGCGCACCACTTTTTATTCTCCCTCTCCTCTGTCCTATCCTACCTAGCTACTTCCGGATGCTGTTTCGTTCTCCGGAACTGGCTGTCCGATACGTTGTCTCGCGCGTCTTGTAAATCGAGCCGTACGATTTTTCTTTTTATAAAATATTTTACATTTCGAGAAAGCTCTTCGCGAACTCGAGGACGAGCGTACTTCAATGATATGCGTGTGCTGTCGCGGGAGAGATCGATTATTTTATTTTTTTCTTTGAATAACAAGTGGTCACTCTCGCGTCGAATAGACTTAAAAAAAAAAAAAAAAAAATTACGCAAGATTATACGAAACGGGCAAGCTCGATGACAGAGGGCTCTCTCGAGGTCAAGAACATGGGCACGCTACATTTGCGAGGAGGTACGTGGGGGGAGCGAGTGCGGGAGATTTTCGACATGGGAAATGGGGAATTCTAGAAAAAGGATAGTCGTTATCGAGGTGAAGAGAGGGACTCGCTCGTCGTCCATACGAGTCTCCTGAGAGCTCCGAGAGGGGAGGGTGAGGGACGTTAGAAATTGGGAACTCCTCGACTTGGGACATTAATTAAGGATCGCTTAGAACGACGACGAGGCAGGCCCGTTGGTAAATAGTCGGAGGGGGAAGGATTTTTCATTAATTTTTTTTCAGGAAATTGGGAAAAGTGACTAGCGGCGGCGAGCTCTACAACTAAACAACAACAACAGTATTTTCAGTTATAACAACATTAACAAGTAAGTTTCGCGCGTGTGTACGTGTTTTTTTTTCTCTCGATCGTCTCCGAGTTCGCCTCGGTTTAATCTTTTTCCTTTGTGCGTGTGTCCAAGTCTTTATTTTTACTTTTTTAGTTCAACGAGCGGGAACCTTTATCGCGAGATCGTGCTATTTTTTAGTTCACAATCTTCATCGCTTTCTCGTTCGGGCTCCCGTTTCCTATTTTTATTTATTTTTTTCGAGCGACGTATCGATATCTTCGAGAGTGACGGTGTACGGTTTTTTTTTTTGTTTTTCTCTATAACGTTTGGGTGTTCTTTTTGCCGTTTTCATCAATCGCATACTAGATAGCAACGAGCCAGTCGTATTATTATTAAGAGTTCGGTTGATTGTGTAGGAACGCCGCGAGAGTCCCTTTGCGGGATTGCGTGTTGCATCGTCGTTTAAAAATGTCTTCAAGATTGACCGGGCTTCGCCGGGAGGAGCGTGTGGGTGGATCTCCAGTTGGTGAGCGTGTAAGTGTACATGTGTGTGTGTGTGTGTGTGTGTGTGTGTGTGTGTGTGTGTGTGTGTGTGTGTGTGTGTGTGTGTGGGTGTGGGTGTGTGGGTGTGTGTGTGTGTGTGTGTGTGTGTGTGTGTGTGTGTGTGTGTGTGTGTGTGTGTGTGTGTGTGTGTGTGTGTGTGTGTGTGTGTGTGTGTGTGTGTGTGTGTTCATCGGTGACTGCGTGCGCGCGGTTACGGTATTGGCCGTGATGGGTCGATGGATAGGTACGTTCGGTGATGGTAAATTGTAGAAGAGGGATCGTGATAATGATGATGATGATGTTGCTGCTGCTGCCGTTGCCGATGAGGCTCATCGGGCCCGAGGTGCGACTCGATCGCAGCGTTGGCTCCGAGGTCGCGATTCCTAGCCGGTGAGAGAGACCGAGCGATGATTCTCGGTACAGCAGTGGGCGACGTCGACGAGACCGATGTCGATCGGCGGTTCGCGTCGACTCCTTCGACGGATCTTCGCGACGCAGTGCTCAGCCCGAGAGAATCGCGACCGTCGATGTTTGCCTCGCCGCACGATCGTCGCGCCGCGACGGAGTCCTTCGCTCTCGACGACGAGCAACGAAGAACGCTGGCGTGACGCTTGCCGGTGTGCTCGTTGCGACGAGGAGGAAACTGCGAGGCGGCCGACGACGAGCTCGACTCCGAGCGATTCTGGGCCCATCATCCGCGGGTCTACATGCCGATGGGCGGTACCTGGACGTAGCGGTAGATGTAGAGCCGGTAGTCCTTGCTCGCGAGAACCACCGAACCGTCGTCCATCAGCGCCACGTCGAAGCACTGCGCGTGCTTGACCTTGCTCTCGAGAGCTGAGACGAGCTGACCGTCCTGAGTGAAGATCGTCAGATTGAAGTTGTTGTGATTGTCGGCTATGAGAATCTCACCGGCGGCGTTTATACCGACGCCTATCGGATAGTTCGTTATACCCTCGCCGCCAATCTGACGTAGATAAGCGCCCTCGTAGTTGAACACCTTGACGCAGTGGGCGCGATTGTCGCTTATGAATATCTCCTGCTTGTCGTTAACGACTACTCCGTTGGGAAACTCGAGATGCTTCGAGCAACCGAATTTCTGGAGTACGTTGCCCGCCTGATCGAATATTATGACGCGCATCACTTTGCACTCGACGACGACGATTCGTCCCTTCGAGTCGACCGTCACGCCGCGGGGATGCTGCAGTATGTTGGCGCCGAATTTCCGAACGAACTGACCGTACTGATTGTAGATCTGGATCTGATGGGTCGGCGAACGTTCCGTGACTATAATGTCACCCGACGGTCTCACCGCCGCGACGCGATTCGGATAGAGCAACTGTCCGTCCCTCTTGCCGCACTCGCCGAAGAGAAACTTGAATCTGCCCTCCTTGTCGAATATCTGGATTCTGTGATTGTTCGTGTCGGCTACGATGATGTTCTGGGCGTTTACCGCCACGCCCGATGGTTCCGTGAACTGTCCCTCCATTATACCGAATTCACCGAACTTGCAGTGATAGATCATCTTTTGCCTCTTTATCTGGGACTTTGGGGGAAATATCGCGGCGGCTGACATGAGTTTCGATGTGAGATCGAGGACCGAATCGGCAGCCGGTGCGTTCGACGTTGTCATCGGGAAGTGATCGTTGCTCGTCACCGGATAAGCGTCGTTGCCGCCGTTGCTCCATTTTTCATAGGGATTGTTCATTCCGTTGAGGTTCAGGTCGGTGATCGTCGTCGAGAAAGGACCGAGACTGTTGACCGAGCTGAATCTCTTGGTGATGACGCTGTTCTCGAACGACGAGGGCGACGTTGACGAGACGCAGTTCGAGTTCGTCGAGACGAGACCGTTGCTGTAAGGCCTGTCGAGCAGGAGACCCCCGAGGGATCCGGCGCTTCCGGGACCGCTGCTGGCGTTGCTGCTGCTGCCGCCGCTCGACAGCGCCGTCGGTCTCGCGATTGGCGGCTGTTTGCTCGGTCCAACGCTGTTCGTGTCGTTCGTGCTTCGAACGTAACCGAAGGTGTTTCTGACACCGACCTGTATGGCCTGATAGTTGCTGACGAACTCGAGATCGGCCGACTGTCCGCCGATGTCGGGCGTGTAGCTGAGCAACACCTGAAGCTTCGAGTCGAGCAGTTTCTTGACCATGAGAACTTCCGTGACCGTCGTGTACTTGGTCAATTTTTCAACGAACTCGCACGTCTGCTGTATCTTGTCGGCCATCTCGTTGGCCTTTTGCGTAACGACGCCGAGCGATATCTGCTTAGCCGAGAAGACCGACTCGAGCTCCTTGAGCAACTCCTGTTTTCGCTCCTCGAGCATCGATCTGTAGAACTGAAAGGTGTCGTTTATCTCGTTCTGAGCCTTGTGATATTGTACCTGGAGTCTCGCCGCGCCGTGATCGGCGGCCTTTACCGCCGAGCGAACCTCGGCGGCTTTCGCTCTGCAGTCCTGCACCGCCCGACCGACAGCCTCGAGTTGCTGAGGTCCGACCTCCGAGATGTGAGCGCAGTCGTGGAGCGAACCGGGATGATCGGTTATCGTGCACTCCTTGCACACCGGCACGGTGCACGCTCTGCAGAAATACTTGAGCAGCTCCGTCTTGTGACGCGGACAGAACAGAGCTTTCTCCCCGTTGCTTCCGCCACCGCCGCCGCCGCTTATGACGATGTTGCTCCGCGTCTCGGCGGCCTGCTCCATCTTCGAGTCCCCGAGATTCAACACCCGGTGACCCTCGAAACAGTGCATGAATTGATGCGCCATTACGCAATTCGGACAGAGAAAGTTCGCGCAATCGAAGCAGCGCGCTACCGCGTCGGACTCTGTGGACTTGCAGCCTGTGCACCTGACACCACCGCCAGCGCTTCCGAGACGAAAGTGAGGACAGGGACCGTCGCCCGGTTTACCCGAGTCTAGACAGATATCGCAGCTGTCGACGTCGCAGATTGCTGAGTCGCTTGCAGGCGGAGAGCTCCCGCTCACCGTTAGCGGGGACAACGAGACCAGGGAGCCGAGGGAATTTGCGCGAGATTCCAACGAGGGCGTCGGTGAGGCCATCTTCAGTCAACCGGCATCCCTGCAATCACACAACGAAGAAACATATATTTAGCAACGTCGAAACACATTACGTCTGGACGCAAGTTATGGATACAAATCAGTTTTAATAAAGTGCAGGAAGGTTGGAAGGTTGAGCATGTAGACAACCCGGATTAGCTGTTTGAGGGTGGCGAATCTGAACCACCCGGATTAACCGGTTCAAGTTGATCACTATGAACCCCGCCCGCATTAGCCGGTTGAAGGTCGTGAATATGGACCATCCAGATTAACCGGTTGAAGGTGACAAATACGGATCAGCCGGATTAGCCGCTTCAAGTTGGTCAATATCGACCATCCGGATTAACTGTTTCAAGGTTGAACACCTTGAACCACTCCTAATTCGGGTGGTCCATATTCACCATATAGACCACTCGAATTAGGAGGTTGAAGGTGGTGAATATGGACCACCCGGATTAGCCACTTCAAGGTGGTCAATATGGACCATCCGGATTAGCCGGTTCAAGGTGGTCAATATGGACCACCCGGATTAACAGGTTGAAGGTAGTGACCACCTGGATCGACGGATCGAGACCGCCGCAATATTCGCCACTTCCTGGGCGATTCCCACGCGCTCTCTTCGCCGATCTCTTCACCGGTCGGCATCGGATATCACCACTCTCCAACCGCTCTATCGTCCTTTTCCTCCCGCATCCTCGAGAACCTTTAATTAAATCGCTCGTCTCCGGCCGTGTTTGACCCTACCACGTACCAGAGCGCGCCTACGGAGAGTACTCGCGCGCAACGACATCCTGCGAAACAGCGAGGCAAAGAGACAGCGAGATACGACCAAGGTCACGAGCGCGAAGGTTATCGCTCCTCTCCCACTACCTACGAATCCACCTTTTCGTCTCCGAAGCTCCCCCACTCCGATACCGACTCGGGGGCGCTCTTTGTTTCGCCTCGCCAACCCACCCACGTCAGGGACTCCCTCTCTTCCACTCCGGCGAATTTACGATCGCGCTAGGGACACCCGGCTATCGTCCGGTTGTTACCGAAGCTACGGAGAGGCCGAGCGAAGGCACAGCCATGGCCTTTCCCGAGAAAGAAGGAAGCCGGCGCACAAAGCGACCTCCGTTTCAGTCCTCAGCCTCGGCGAGGCTACGCGCATCAGGGCTTCGGTAGCAGAAGCACTCCAACGATCCGTGGCCTGGGAGTTTCCGAGTGGCTCGACGATGGTGTCTTTCTATCTCTGTCGGGAGAGAGCTCGGTCTCGATGCGCCGCTGAACGACCATGCTGCATCGGGCTCTCCCGTTCGCTGTTCGCGCTGCCAGGCATTTCAGCCTTCGTGCAGGAATTTTCGATGCTATACGGAGATACGCCTGCGAAGGTTAACGTTCTCGCCGGGGCGGCTTTCGCCGCTACCCTAGTAGACTTTTGGAGCGTCGTACGGGGCGTCGAAAAGGCATTCTCAGGCCCGAGGTAACGCTATGAAATTGGGAGGCGGGTCGAATCAGACAAAATTGGCTCTCCGTTTTATTTACTTTTTTGTTTTTTATTTTTTATTTTTTACTGCTAAGAACAAGTGAAATTTTCCCATCAGTAGGTCAGGATCGATTAAACGCTCTGAAATTTTTAACAGGGCCCAATCAGACAGAATTGCCTCTCCTTTATTTATATTTTTTACTGTTAAAAATGAGTGAAATTTTCCCATCACTAGGTCAGGCCCGATTTAACGCTCTGAAATTTGTAAGGCCCAAGAAGACAAAATTGATTTTCTGGTTTTTTATTTTTTTGCAGACTTTTTTGATTGAGAAGAATAAGAGAAATTTCTCTCTCATCGCCGAGCCTTCCTCGGTCGGTATGAAAAACTGTAATCAACTTTCTTTTCGCGTCTACTTGCGTGTACGGTCGAGCAAAGAGTCTCATCCTGAGCTGACACGATATACGCTCTCGATGAGACTTCTCGTTCTATCGTACCATCCACCGTCAGTGAAAAAAGTTGATTACCGTTTTCGTTACCGACCGTGGTATTTCGGATGGATCTCGTTGTAATCAATCGTGGTGTTATATTGTGTTTTTGTTCGACTATTCACTGTCGTGCGCGAAATTCAGTAACGTGTTGTTGGGTCGAGGAGCGAGATACGAGGAGTCGACACCCGGTGCGTCATTGCCGCACGGGTCGATGACGATTAACCGGTCCGACACGAGTATCAACGCTATGTTACATTCATGAAAGCGCGATGGCGGAGTCCATTCCAGCCCGGTTGCCTCGCTTTCCGGAGGGTTGATTTTCGTTCCTCTCGCAACGCGCTGGGCGGTGTTCGATCGGAAGTCTCAAACTGTTCAACCGGACATGTTTATTCCGCCTTGAGAAATGAAACTTCGGCTACGTCCTTGAATACACTTCGGCTCTGTTCGGCTACATCCAGAAATGTTGGAAATGTATCGGCGTGTACACATTAAAAAAAACTTGTACTTTTTACAATGTATTATCCACAAACGTTGACAATTTTTTGTCATTTTTCTGATCATTAATTTTCCGAACCATGCGGTTCTGGTTTTACAAACAAAAGTATAAACTGAAATTGTCAATGACACGGGGAGTAAAAGAACAGGTTTATATTGTCAAACCTGAACAAACGAGCTTGTCGCTTATTTAAATTATTTTTATGAAACTTCGTATTCCGATTTTCAAAAATTATTTTATTACTGAGTATACGATATTCCAACCCGCTGTCGAACAGGTAAAAACTCGACCCTCTCCAAAAAACTGTAAATTTCACCACAATTCATCGTTATTTACAAGGAATTTTTGTAATTTTTTTCAGAATTTTTGGATTGTATTCTTTTAAGATATCGAAAAACGTATAAGACATAAAAGTTGCAATTTCAAATGAACTTTTGAAAACAAAATTTTGTAGATTAGTTGGATTGTAATAAACGCCTATTTCTATGAAAAATAGATAACATTTTTTTTTTCAGCAAATACGTCTTGATTTTTCTTAAAAAATTCCACAATATATTCTCAAGTGTGTAGAGCAGCGGTTCTTAACCGAGGGTCCATGGACCCCCAAAATACACAGGGGACCCCCAAGAACCACTGGTGTAGAGTGATCTCATATTTTTGTTTGGATGGGAGAGATGCCCGTTTGATATCTATGGTCCGTTTAAGATCGATTTACAATAAAAAAAGAGATATTTATTACTTTCCATTGAATGTTATAAAAATTGTGCCACTGTCCACAATAACGGACGTTCTTGTATTTCGATCCGATCTCAGTTTAGGGCTTTAGTTTTCACATAAATTTGCTCTGATAAGCGTTCTGTTGTTATCAAAACAGACGAAGTGTACCGTTGGCAAATAAAAAAAATCTCCCAGTAGCAGTGGACAATGACAAATAAAAGAACGAATAGCTGAGCAGATCTGCATTCAAGAATGCGGGCTTTTCCTCATTTCCTAATTCATATTCATCTCATAAAATGTTCCCAATTTTTGGGTTGAATTCCAAGTATTCGACGGATTATGGAAATTCGGTCAGAGTCCGAGCCGATGCTCTTTGCGCTGGGAAAGCAAACATTTATGTTTTACTTGCTCATCTCCTTCACTCTGGTTTTTCTTTTTTCCTTTTCCTTCATCGGGCATCAGTAACGCTTGTAGCGCTGTTGCCGGTAGCCGGGGAGAGCTTGCCGGCTCGTAAACTTCGAACCAGATGCGATCGCAACTGCGGACCCCTCTTCTTCGAGGCTGCTGCTGCTGCTGCTACTCCGACGATGGAGAGAAATAGGAGAGCGTGAGAGCTTTGCATAAACTGCGGGTAGGCTTCGAGCCTAAGATAAATAACGTCGGTATTTCCGAAGCGCCGGGACTCTCGAGTACAGTCGAGCTACTGATGCTGTCGCCGGGCGTACAATATATTTTCTACCAGTCGCCATGTATCGACGAGTGTATAAAATTTTACGGTTTACATACAGAGAAAAATAACTGATTTGTCCGAACCAGCTGGGTCGTTGAATATTTTCCAGTCGATTAATCTTGTCGAGCCAATGAATCGGCCGGTTAGGCCAACAACACCAAAAAATAATTCGATGGACCAGAAAAACTATCTGGAGACCGACCGGTCGATGTGATGGCTCGCCAAAATAATCAGCCAGAGCGACGAATTCATATTTTGGAAAACGAATAATTTGTTGGCCCGATAAAGTGAGAAACCTGGAACGTATTTCAATTTCCAATCCAATTAGTTGTCCCAACAAATTGTTTGGATGGCAACCAACGTTATTTGCTGGCAACCTGATTTACCCAATCGGATAAATAGGCTGGACCAATCAAATAAATCGTCCGGACCACACCCAGAAAAATAATTTATTTGTCGGCCACCGTTTATTTGGCTTAAGTAAAATATTTTTTTGATTTAAGTATTTATTTACTTAATAAAAATAATTATTTATTTTTATAAAATATTTTACTTAAACCAAATAAATGTTGGCCGTCAGACAATTTTTTTCGGGATGCAACCACATAAATTGGTTGTAACCGATTTAACCGAGCAATTGGTTGGGACAATTATTCTTTAAATACTCAAAGCCCGGAGTCGAATTGCAAAGTTATTCGTCCGCAGTCGCAACAATTTCCAAGCGGCTCGATTAAGTTTATCACAAAGTTTTCGACGATGTCGACGCACGGCTGCGGGAAAGGTGGCATGGATTCCTACCCGGCATTCAGCATTAATAGGTAGACGTACCCTGCAGTTACTGCTGCAGGGTGCGTGCACCTTTTGCCGATCGATGAACACTGTTGAGGGGTCATCGAGTGGCGCATAGGGACGTTCTCTCTCTATGGCCTTTCCAACTCGCTCTCTTCGACGCTCGCACTCCGTTTTGTTCCCTCTCGCACTTGGACACCCCCCTTCTCGTCCCTTGTAACGGCTTGAGCCTCCGGCTGTTCTGCCCCTGACAGCAGTAACAACAGCCGGCGATTCATGTTCACGTGTGTGAGAAACCCTCAACCCCCCTCAACCCTCCTGGGTGCGTCAACTTTTCACAATGGCCGACATGTCTGTGCACCCGGGCCCCTCATGTTCTCGAAACTCATACCCGGTAATACGGTGTGTTGTCAGAAACACCGGGACGATTCGCAAAAGAGACATGATTGGAGTTGTCTCGTAAGAAGGATTGAGCAAGATCGCTCGCAGCAATCAAAGCTATAACTACTGGTTTAGAGTAGAACGCCTGTTATACAAGGAATACAATTTTCTACCAGTTGCCATGTATCGAAAGGTTATATGCTGACAAAAATATGTGGAGAGCGGGGCAAAATGGCACACCAGGATTAAACGGGACAATGAGATAAAACGCAATTCTCGAATAAATTTGAGGTGATAGAGATGGTGATACGTGGAACAAAGCGGGTTTGAAAATCCAGATATATCGTTCGGACAAATTGGAGCATCCAATAATTATTGCAAAATTGAGTTTTGCCCCCACAGTCTCGTTTTCCTCCGCTGTGCCATTTTGCCCCGGTCTCCCCTAAGAGATTTGCCCGAATCAGCTGCATGGAATAATTTCGTTAACCCAACGAATCAATCGGTTAAACCAACGAGAACAAAAACACCGTTCGATGGGCATGGAAAATTATTTGGATGCCAACCGATCGATGCGTTGGCTCAACAAATTAATCAGCCGGGCTCGGCAGGAAGATTGAGAAAAGATCGATCGCAGCTATCAAAGCTGTAACTACTGATTTACAGAACATCGACTGTTCAGAAAATGAATTTTCTAACACTTGCCATTTATCGACGTGTGAATAAAACTGCAGGGTTTATATATGGAGAAAAATGACTGATTTGCCCGAATCAGCTGCATCGTTGAATGTGCTCAAGAATAATTCTGTTGATCCAACGAATCAACCCGTTAGACCAACAATATTCTCCAAAAATTATTTGGCTCCCAACCGTCGTTGGGAGTTTTGATGTGCTGGCTTAACTAAATAATCACCCGTGCTGGAAAGAAGGCATGCGGAATATCGATCGCAGCAGCCAAAGCTCCAACTACTGGTTTACACTAAAAGGACTCTCATTCAAGAAATACAATTTTCATCGTCGCTCGGATCTAAAAAAAACAGACTCTGTGAAAAACCTACGAGCCTTACCCAAAATGTGTTCAACGGTTCTTTTCATTAAATTTTTTTGCTCGTCCCCAAGAAAGCACCCAGCGGCGCGCTGACCTTGGGACCAGAGTGTCGAGCCTTGAAAAACGGCGAGTGAAGACCTTCGCGAGCCACAACCTCGACCCTCAAACTCCGTGGTGGCGCCGTTGCCGAATCCTGTCGACGCGATTATATTTTTATTCCGTCCCCCTCGTGACGTGGCCCGCAGCGGCAACCATGGGCGATTTTCTTGGTGATGGTGTTGCGGTTCTTCCTGGCTCCCAGGAGGGGCGGTGGATGGATGGCTCGTCCGTTGGATGGAGTGCGTTCCCTCCCATGTTCCACGGGGAAAGGGGTGAGAACGACGAGAGAGAAGCGACGACCCGAGGGGGCTTAGGAGGGGGAAGGGGTTGCGCGCCGCGGCCCCCGCGATTCATCCGGCAGCGGGCTGCACCCCACGGTTGAATGCACCTAAAAGGGTGGCGGACGCGACGCGTCTCGTTACCATGGCGACGCCGCATCGACTACGGTTACCCGATCCCCGCGCTTCGACGACGACCGCCCCAGACTCAGCGCTCTCTCCGCCGCCGGATAACCGGAGGGTACGCGGGGAAACGAGAGCGCCCAGGAAAACCACCCCCGGGACTGCTCAGCGCCGACGATGGTGCATCGCCCTTCGGCGCAGCCCCCCCCTCCCCCCCTCGCCCGCTGCCGGTCCGTCGGTCGCGTTGCACTCTCCTGTTCACTCTCGATTGAGAGAGTAGGAGTCTCTCTCCGTTCCTCCTGTCCACTTTCTTCCGCCGCACAGAATGAAATGGTTCCCGGCGCAATCGTCGAAGTTCGTCCGAGTGCGAGTGCACTTGCTCGACGCTCGTTCGTTTGCTCGCTCCGTCGGGATTAATAACGACGGGGGTACACACGATGGCTCGGATAATTTACCCGGGAAACATGGACGATGAGATTTTAACGATCTTTGTGTTCGCGATGTTTTCGTACTGGGTGCGAGCTTGTTTTAGATAATAACATTTGCGTGGCTGTGTCCGTTGCTCGTTATGGCACTGTGACTGTGACAGAATTAATGAGAAAATGGAATTCGCTGTACCGGAAATGTTGGTTGAAAATTTATGATTGGTTTCGGAAGCGTTTTTGCATTGACTGTTTCATTCTTAAATTTCATTCTTAATTAACATTTTTGTAAATTTTGGGCGGAAGATTTGGAATTTTAATATCTGGTATTTTCATTTTACAAGAAAGTACATTAATGTTCGATCAATGTAAGTAATGTAAGCAAATTTCAAGTTACAGTACACTAAACTTACAATGTATTTTCGCAGTCTTTGCAATGAGAATATAGTGATGTTAAAAATATTAAAAACAAATGAAATAAAAGTCTTGGAATCTCCTTGTTTTAAAATATGAACCCTTGATACTTTTGCTCCAAAGTTAGCCAATGACGATTCGAACAGTGTAACCGAGAAAAATAAGTTGTACTATTTTCTCAATCTATTATATTCGGATAGAAAAATTTTGGACACGTATCGTACATTTTTCGTGAGCTTGGGCCATGCACCACGCTATCCTGATTAAGAATAGCATAAAGGATATTTGAAATACAGAAATTCCTAAAATCTTACTCTCCATTCGTTTCACTATGTGGAAAAATAAAAAAAATAAAAAAATATAAGGAGAGTGCATTGCAATATACCAACGTTGATCCGAATGTCGTAACTTTGTTGCGACGCAACAGAGGCTCGCGGTATAGTAAAGCGCGGCTCCGGGTCTTGGCGAGCGACGAAATCAATAGCGCTGTGGGTACACCAGCACACGTTGCTGGTGCGATCGGCTCGTTGGTCCCGGATCATCAAAGTCATTAACGTCGGAGCAATGATTGCGGCCGTAGCCTGCTCTCGTGGAAACAATTGTTACGGGGGCGCCTCCACGCAGTTTCGCGCCCGACGGATTTCCCATTGGACGAACCCGGAGGGACGGAGGAGAGGGGAGGGGGGGGGGCGCCAATCCGTCGCGTTTCACCGCACTCTCGTTACTAATACATGTCACGTCGATCGCGACGTGCAGATTTATTTTATTTTTCACGGCTGTGGGCACGTACGGTGTCGGCGGTCACAAAGAATCGAATCCAGTTGAACGGGTGTTAATGCTCCAATAATAATACTCTCGTCGATACGAGTCGGGCACACATAGCGCCATCGGTTCAGACAGGCTCGAGTGCGACTCCTACAACTTCGGTCGTCGGAGTTGCGGAAGAGTCGCAGCGATACTAAATTACTTGGTATTTCAACGAGTAATTTATTTGGTATCTCACCAAGTAAATTTTTCATCGTTAAAATATCATTTGTACGCTTAAAAAATATTTCTTGTTGCAAAATTGCAAAAAAAATGTCATTTTTTAATTATTTTTTTGTACAAACACAGGTCGTTGACATAAAAAAAAGGTGGATATTCGTGGATGAGACAATTTTTTGGATGTAGAATTTTTATTAAATTTAAGTTTTTTTTTTATTGCGTACGGCAGATACCGAATAGGCTGAAGATTGAGTAGTTTCTGGAGACCGAAGAGCCGCGTTGGACAGTGACGGTAACTCTCGGTGTGGCCATCCAATTTTGTCATCAATTTTACGAGCCCCGGCGGTGTTCGAATGTTGCCGCTGGTTTTGTTTTACGAACGAGGTATTGGAGAATGGTGGTGTCGAAGAGGTATCGCGGCGAGGTCACTGTACCCTTAGGGAGGGTGGCAGCGGCTGTGTGTAGAGAAGGTCAACGTTGTGCCGGCGAAATCGGGCGTTGGGGAGCGGTGAGCAGCTCTCTCTCTCCGCTATCACCCGATGAAGTCGGCCCGTATCGATTCTCGAAGCGCGAGAGAGAGTTCTCTGTCTCGCTGTCTCGCTACAATCACCCCCAAAAATAATAAGCCCTACGGCATAACCGGACGCTCGGATAGTTTCGTAAATTTTGCAATTAAATTATAAAATTAATTAATAAGTAATTTTAATATGCTACATATATTACACACATATGTAATACATATTACATAGACATGTATTATATATTGCATATGTAATATGTCATTATTGTGTTGCAGTATATAATGTGTATTAGTAAATAATTTTTATAATTATTTTCTGCCGTCAGTGAAAATGCTTTTAAAATATGAATCGCAAGAGGTGCAAACACCGAGAAAAAAAATCAATTGAGTCAACAAAATGAGCGCTTATGGGTGGCGAAATAAGTGTTTGGTTGATTGAACGAAATAATTGTCGTAGTAAGTAAAGAAACATTTGCTTCGACGGCCTGTTAGTTCGATCAACCAAACATTTGTTTCGCCACCCGTAAGCGCACATTTTGTTTTTTTTCTATGTGTAAAAAAAAGCGCGTGTTGAGAAATTTTGAATATTCGAATGGATCGTTGGGTCTGGGGACGACTTCCGGTTACGGAGCCGGGAGTGTCGATGATTCAGACGGAAAGTAGAGTCAACAATTAATGGGAAGCCAGTGGGGGCGTACGAGCGGCTACTCGAGACGTGCGAGATCGGGAAGTTCAAGCGCCGTTTGACCGGTCCGTGAGTCACACGGAGTCAATGAGGCCGTTATTCCCACCGTGAGTCTCCGCAGCTACGTTCTCGTCGTTAATAAGAAAATTAGCCACAGCGGGCAAGATTATCCGCGCGATCGATCGAACGAGGGAGCGCGGTCACGCGCCTTAATTCCATCATTAATGCAGATTTATCGTCTCGTTATCACAATAATCATATTATGATGAAAAGAAATTTGACACGCCGAATGAAAATTTAAGAACCGAGAAATAGGTATTTTATCCCCATGGAAAAAGATAAGGATATGAAAATATACTTTTAATAAAAAGATAGCATACGATTCTATAATAATACAGTAGTAGTGTATAATTAATATAATATATTGTGAGATATACCCGTAAAAAATATTTATTTTCGCGTATACGGAAACTACATGCTTCATATAAAGCATATATTTTGTCGCAAAAATTTCTTTATTGTTAATCTATTTTAAATCTGTTATTAGTATACAATGTTAAAAAATAAATTATAAATTTAAGGTGCCAGACATTTTTTTACACTAAATTTAATGTACAATTGTCACGAAAAATAAATCGACTGTTGGAGTAAAATTTAAACTAAATTATTGTAACTAAAGTTTTGGTTTGGTTGGTTGGTTTGGTGGAGCGATACGAGAACTCAGTCCTGCTGGACCATTGTACTCGGGCCTTGTGGGGCACTCGCGATGCCTTAATTGTCCACGTTGTGTTCCTCAGACGCGGAACTCCAACCGACA
>JAPYZD010002513.1:0-16881 GCA_030522725.1 Ichneumoninae sp. B BG-2022a | reverse complement strand
CTTCCCTCGGAACTTTCTTCACGGTGGTTTGGTCGGTTACATTTTGACAATAAACCCCTGTAGTTTTTTCAGTGGTATGGTTGGTGTCTGAGTCCGTTAGGGAACGCATAGCTCCTTAGATCTGAGTCCGTTAGAGAACGCATGACTCCTTAGATCTGCATTCAAGAACAGACCCTTGTCATGGTCCAGAAACCCCCGTCAGAGTTAGTACAAACATTTGTCAGCGATGTCTTTCTCCTGTGAGTTCCTATTGAGAGTGCCGACTCTCAATAGGTACTCACGCGACTCGCCGCAAAAAAAGAACAACAAATCCACTTGGGATAAATTTTGGTAACTTCGCGATAAGTATTTCTTTTCTCTCTGCAATTAATGTCCAGCGTGAGTGGTCGACCTCCACCTGTGAAACGTGCGTGAGACTCTCGAGCGCGTGTACTAGATCGAGTGAAAAGCCGGTTCCACCTCGACTAGCAGAAAAGCAAAAGCCTGTTGCGTTAGGTGGAGGCATAAATGTATACATCGTATACATGCCTTGTGGGTAGAGTGCCGGGCACACGCGCGTGCATTCTCGAGCGTTAGCGAAACTGTGCTGATTAAAATGCGTTGGAGAAACGAAGATAGAATTGACGAAGGCGACCGGTAAGAGTAATAGCGAGAGGCTATTACTACACAGAGAAATGGATACACGTAAGTTGGTGTTAATCGGACTCAGGGAGCGAGCGGACGTATACGATGATAATATTACGTTTCGAGCATTAAAACGCATGCGTATATACGTATATGCCCGTGGACTCGGTCACGTGCCGGCAGGCATTTATAAGATTTATTATTATTATTTCTCGGGCGCTCTGAGAAGCATAACTAAAAAGTTGCAAGATCTCGAAACCTGCGGCCTTACAAACTTTACCATCTTACGGCCTTAGGTCTGACATTCCGCGGTTTATTTGACAATAGTATTCTGAACGAGGATTTTTCATTACGGGTGCATCACAGTTCCAAATCGCTCTTATATAACGTATTTGTATATTGGAGCTAAGTAATGTTACTAATATACTAGGGGGCTCGCGCGCGAGCACGAAGAGTCTCCAAAGGACTTAAAATAATCAAAGCCTGGACTCGATCCATCCCTTTCCCACTTCGGCAACCCTTCCCCCCCCCCCCCTCCCTGGCCGCCATGAAGAGACAATATCTTTCGCTGAGGGGCCACCCAAGGGAACTTCGAGGGGGGCCCCCCGAGGAACATTGAAATATTTCAGTGGTGGGGGGGGGGGGGGGGGGGCAGCATTAATTTTTACCAATTCGGAGAAAAAAAACTTAATTCGGACATTTTAAGTGCTGTGGAAAATATTTTCAATGATATATTCGTTTCTCCTATTTTGCTTCTAAAAAAGTGTAAAATTCGACCTATAAGTGTCAATATTTTTCGTGGTTAGAGGCATAAGTAATTGTAAAACCTTTTTTTTTACTTTCAATGTCAACTTGCACGTTGAAAAAATTCGCAATATTGATATCTGCAGTGTTAAACTTTAAATGTCTTCGTCATAAATCACTTGTCTGGAGAAAACTGCTGAGGTCAGATGATGATCTTTCGACTAGAAAAAGAATAAATAAAATTACCTAACCACTTTTTATATTGTCGGTAAATTGTACTCGTTGTTCTTGTGAAGACTTTCATGTTTCGAGACCGACGATATTTGATGAGGTGATCTTGCGTGAGGAGATTTTTCTATCGGCTGTGTAATAAATGATAATTGTTTTGGTATGTAAATTACCAATGTGTGTCGTTAAATAATACGTTGCAATATGATGAAACCTGATAGGATTTTTATTTTACTTTATTCTTCGGAGAATTCCCGTTTTATGTTGACTGAGATGACGCTGTTGAAAAAATTATCGTCACGCTAACACGGTGATTACCTTATTTCATGCAGGGACACGAGAGCAGCAGCGAGGAGATATCCACGATGGCGGGTACGAAAGTTGAGGAACTGCCGGACAGGATAGCGGAGATATTCGAAGGTCGGGAAATTCTACTTACCGGAGGTACGGGATTTCTCGGAAAAGTTGTCATAGAGAAGTTTCTTCGTTGCGTACCGAACGTTGGGAAGATACACCTGTTGGTCAGGCCGAAAAAGGGAAAGGAGCCAAAACAACGACTCAACGAAATTTTAAGTTCGCCGGTGAGTAACTATCACCGAAAAGAAGCACTGAAAACTAGTGAAACATACTACTGGGAGTATCCAGTAGTCGACTACTAATAAACTACTGAACTACTGTCCAGTGCTAAATTGGCGGACTGCTGAAAACTACTGGAAATTTTGGGTAGTTAACTACTGTACATTACCGGGCATTTTGAGCCGTTACTTACCCGAAACTACTATCAGTGTCCAGTAGTAAACTACTGGGAATTCCCGTAGTTTGCAGTAGTTCGCTACTGATTATTGCTGGGAAGTTTCAGTAGTTCACTATTCGGCACTGCTTGTAATTTTCAATAGTTCGTTAGTGAATATTACTTATGTTGTTCAGTTGTTCACTACTGAGTATTTATCGCAGTTCGTCGCTTTAGCAACAAAAACCTGCAGAAGTCGTCATTAATCGATTGCTGAAAGTTTCTAAGGGTTTAAATATATATTCGGTCGCCGTATTCTCAGATGACTCGATTGAAACAGTGTGTTATGGAACTTGCGCGTTGTTGCATTTCCGCTTCACTACCTATTTGAATGTTTTTTCAAGATAGTTAGGCGGACCAAACTTGCGCACAGAAATGTTCAGTCATAACTATTGATCAACAGTTATGAGTCAATGAAACAAACACTTGAACCTCGAGCTTCAAGTAGTAACTACACGGAAGTAGTGACTACATATACACGAACTATTGCAGTTTCAAGTAGTAATTACTGATATGGAGTAACTGCTTATACATTAACCCTTTATAAGTCACACCGTCCGAAACCGTACCGAAACGGGACTAACGGACGCGGAGTGGGGGCCACGCTTTGCTACGAGTAGCACCTAAGATTGGGGGTAGAGACGTGACTTATAAAGGGTTAACCACTGAAGCTTTGAAGAGAACTAGTTATGAATAGTCATTACCATTGCAGGAACTAGCAGTAGTTCCTGTAATGGTAATTACGTGGTAATGACGTGGTAATGACGTGGTGATGACGTAGAATGACGTAAGTCCTCCCTAGTGGAACTGGTGCAACCACGGATTCGGGGTTGCATCGTAGTCGCACTAGGGTTGACTAGACATGCATCCATGAGTTGCAATGACTATGACGAGACTCCGGGTATACTGAAATGAGACTGATCGCTTTGTTCAAACTTTTAACCTTTAAGCAACTCTATTTGGTGGACTCGAGTAATCCCCATGCAACTAAAAATCAAATAAACAGACTATACGACGATGGTTACAAGGGTTACAGAAAAACGACGCCAAGATAAAGGTTATCTACGAGTCTATAGCAAGTTACAATTTTGAACATTGTGCATTAGTCTATTGAAGTCTACTCATGGTCACTTCAGTTCCGTTAGGGCTCGGTAATAACTAATGCGTCCTCAATAATAACTAACTGCGTCCTCAATAATAACTAACTGCGTCCTCCATAATAACTGACTGTTGAGGAGTAACTACTAGGAAGTAGTAACTACATGTGTGATAACTGCTACAATGCAATTACTAACTAGTAAACCTCCAGTGACTACTGGAAACCTAGTAGTTCTTTTCGGTGAGGTTTGCTGCTTTGTCCTGTCGACATGTTAAGGTGATGTGTAACATCCGCCGGACGCGTACTCAGTCGGTAATAAAAACTGTAATGCTATTCTTCCTAAGATGCTGAAACTTTATTGTCCATATAGGGATACATAGGATAAATAGGGATGTGGAAAGTCTAATGGAAATAGAATATAGCACCTCGTCACTTTCACAGCGGACTTGAAAAAATAGCGTTACAGTTTTTAATGTCGACCGCGGTATTTCACATGCTTAGTAATCTATTATGGACCTCTCCTCCCTTCTGTTAATAGAACATCGTTTCGAGTAAAAAATTTTTTTAACTTTTATAATCTACGCATTATCTTGGTGTGCCAGTCATCAAAGACTTCTCGTGAATTCGACATGTCTTCGAAGTGACACGCCAATACAAATTGCCGTGACGAGCGAAGAGAAAGCGGGAGTGACGCGGGCAAAGAAAATGCATCGGATACAGATGCTGTGTCATTGTGCAACGAGGGAGAGACAGGACACAGTTGGGGCGTCGGAGAGCGATCGTTCGTCGTAGAGTTTTGCCTTCACTCTGCATTCGTTGAAACCGATTCGTTGAAACGTATAATATGCATCGATGAACGAACGTAACTAAATCGATTCTGATTCTGTCAACATACGCTGACGTATTCCGTGACGACAGAACCATCGAGTCTAGCAAACAATACTCGGAACCTGGCAAATAATATCAAGGAAAAAAATGCACGCAAAAAATGAAGAAAAAGTGGTCTTCACAGGTGACTAGCGATAGGTCCGTAATTATTTTTTATGCCATGACGATCGTTTGAAAATGAAATTGAAAAAGAAGTGTATTCATCAGTAATTGCTTATGTCACGACTCTGTCGCTTCTAGTATACTTTAAATGCGTCAACTCGGCACATTCATTATTACGCGTTCTCTCAATTCAGAGAAGTTCATGTGTGCATCCTGGGGGGGAAAAGTTCCATGCTGTTTTGTTAAACCAGTTGGACGTGAATAACAAATTAAAAAATGAACTTCGATAGTTCTGCCACAGTTCATCATACTTATTTATTTATTATGTAACGGTCCCATAATTCGCGATCCCCTAGTCGTTCATTCTCACGCACGTCCGTTTTCTCACAGCAACGGTCCAGCCACTGCACGCGCCACGTGCAGGCAGCGGTCGGCTTATCGCGTGTAGGAATACATTGTCGCGCGCCGCAATAGATGAGGGCCCTGCATCCGACAGGCCCTTTATTCAGTTCATCTTAGAGTCCCGAACCGTTGTGACGTTCACTCTCCTTCACTAGTTCCTTGGCGTAATAAATCTTTATTAAATTCACCTCGGCATTACACATCAATACGTCAGCACCTCGACCATACCTGGCAGACCATCACAACCCTAGCAAGTTGATGGACCACAAACAGACCGAAAAACGGACACGTCCATTGGGGAACAAAATAGACCGTAAAAAACGACAAAACGGACTGTACATTTTTTGTTGGCATTTGGTCTTTCTTCTGTTGCGGAAACCGAAAACGGACCGAACGTTTTTTTTCGAAAAATTTGCTTTCGTCCGTTTTCGGTTTCCGCAACCGAAAAAGGACCAAGATCGTAATTTTATTCTGTCTTTCATTAAAAACACAATTAAAAGCAAAACAACAAATTTTTTTTAAAAACTTCGCCAATAATTTGAATAAAAAACGTTCGGTCCTTCCTCGGTTTTCGCAACCGATAGAGGACCAATCCAAACGTACGGTCCATTTTACCGTTTTTGTGGTCCGTTCGTTCCCCAACGGACGTGTCCGTTTTTTTCCGAAAAGCAGCCTCCGTCAACTTGCTAGAGAATTATGTTATATACGGGACAATGGCCTTTTTTACAAGAATAGTATACAAGTGTACACATATGTGCATGACTTTTGGCCATTAAGCAGTATGAAGGTATACAATTGAAAGAAAAGGAAGTATTACATACAGTAAGCTGCGATAGTCTTCTTACGAAAAGAAAGAATAATTTATATTATCGCGGGCGCAAAAGCAATGCCGTGCGAAACACCTCACGGGGACCACCAACGATTTCACGAATGTCCGTAACTTCATTGGCCAGCCTAACTGTACGCGAAATTAAACTATGGAAGCCGAAGGTCGCGAGCTGCTTTTGCGAATGAAAAAGCTCCAGATTTCTAGTCTGCCTGACCGGGACTCGATAGACAAATTCTCTTAAAATTCTCTTAAAAGACGGACGAACGATACAGCCGTTGAGCAAGTTGAAGAGGAGCATTAAATCTGCGTCTGGCGCCTAAGAACGAGAGTTTGTAGGTTGAACCGGGCGAGCATTGGCTCGTAATCGTGGTCCCGGTAGTGCATCGGACTGTTAAGTCGATACGCGTCGAAGCACGAGAATTTGTGCTGAACGCATTGGAGTCCCAACATAGTCCTATTGTATATACGGCCTCTATATGGGAGATGCATGTTCAAGACTCGAATGAACCAGAGCAGTGTATAAGATTTTGTAACGCTACTGGGTCCTCGAATAAGGCCGCCGTTCGCTTGATATAACCCAACATCCTCATTGTCGCGCTAATGATATTCCGCTGGGGCTCACCGAACCTTAGTTGACTGTCCAATGTAATTCCAAGATCGCGAATCGACTTGAGGAGCTCAAGAGACACGCGGTTAATCGCGTAATTATAGACTAACGTTTCCATGCACTGTAAAAAATCGGTGTTAAAATTAACACCGTTTTAACACTAGCGCGGTGTATACATAGGTCCATCAATTTTGTGTTAACTGAGTACTCTGCCATGGTGTAAACCGACTGTGTAAGAAATTTAGTGTAAATTAAGAATTTACGACGATATCTGCATGACATCAAGTTTCATCGTTGGCCAGTCTCTATCGGGGCACGGCTTTAGCAACAATAATCAATTGTTCATTTATAGAATTTTAATCTCCAAGTGAATTTCCTCGAGCAAAGCTTGTACAATGTAAAATACAACCATTATAACTTGATGAAATTTGGGCACATGCAGATATCTTCAGGGTCAAAAGAATTTCACTCAACACCGTATAGTTAACACCAATTTAGATTAATACTGTTCGGTGTCGATCATCCGCATTGTGAGCTGCTTAAAAACACCGTAATATGTAACAGATTGACAGGCAAGAAACGTATATCTTCTAGTCGCACAAAGGAAAAAAAGTTTGGCCCAACTCAATGTGGAGTTGGGTCCCAGTACTGTTATTTACGTTATTTGTTACTAATCAATTTCATACATGGTTTCATACATGGTGTTAAAATGGTATTCATTTTAACACCAAATTGATGGACCTATATGTACACCAACAGCAGTGTTAAAATCGGATTTTTTTATTTCAACACCGAATCATGACAATTGTATACCCGTATAGTATTGATTTGCTACAAACCCGTGTGGTGTAACTTGTAAAAAAGTAACACCAGATCTTGTTTTTACACTTTGCACCGAGTAAAATGGACTCTATAATGGTGTTGTTATTGATACTTGTAGTTTTTACACCGCACACTGTGGCAGTTCACACCGGCGATTTTTTACAGTGTGTGTCTCGTAAATAAGACCACGTGGTACTTTTTTTCGTTAAGCCGCATATCGTTAAGCTGACACCACAAGGCAATGGCAACGAAGTCTCCGCCTGTAGACGATAGGCATCCTCCGGGCCCTCAACACGAGTAAAGATTTGAAAATCGTTGGCAAAAAGCGATATCTGACAGTTTTGGATGACTCCTACAATGTCATTTACGTACATGTTGAAGAGTAACGGACCCAGGTGAGACCCTTGTCGAACTCCCGATATGGCACGGATAGCACGGAAAGTGGACGCTCTAATGTGCACTGGCTACACGCGATTTGACAAGTAACTAATAAGCCATGTAAGAAGTGATCCCAAAATTCCGAAGGCGCGCAGTTTATCTGTGATTCACCTGATCGAATTCCTTTGAAAAATCGGTATACACCGCATCTACTTGACTACCGTCCGCGAATACTATGGTGATAAGTGTCGTAAAGAGAGCTAAACTTGTGGTGGTTGACCTTACACTCATGAAACCATGGTGGTTTTGCGTGATGAACGGGTTTAATAAAGATTAATTGGTTATTACCATCAATGTTAATAGCGATTGACATCAATTAATTGATTAATTAATTGATGTTAATTGCTTCGTTATTATGTTTTGGGATAGCTTAGGGTGTTCAATATAGAGATCGGTCAATAATTTGCGAAAGCAGAATTTGTCCCCTGATTAATAAATGGGCGCAACAAGACCGACCATATCTTTGGACTAATGCCAGAAGGAAACCTGGCAAATAATACTGAGCAAAAAATGCATACAAAGTAACTTGATTGCAGCAATGAAGGAGTAGTTTTTGCAGGTGACCAACGATATGTCACCAACAACCTTGTTTGTGACATGTCGATCGTTTGAAATTGAAATTAAACAAAATGTATTCGTCAATCATTGCTCATGCAGTCACGAAATTATCGCTTCTAATAGCACGTTTCAAATTGATCGACTTAGCACATTCATTATGCCGCGTTCTACAAATTCAGAGAAGGTCATCAACAGACCTGCACGCACGCCTCGAGGGGCTAAAGATTCCATGCCGTTTCGTAAACACAATTGGACGTGATTAAAGGAATAGAAAAATGAATTTCGGTAGTTCTGCCACAGGTCATCGCATCTGTGGACTAATGCCAGAATGTAACCTGTGCCGTGACAATATCGTCATGTGCGTCCGCGGTGATAATATTGTGACGGCACGGCGTTTTGATACCAGACTCTGCTTGCACAGTTCCAGCTCACTGTGAAGCGTCACGTCAAGATTGTGGACCTCCACGGCAAGCTGGAACTGTGTAAGCAGCTTTCGGTATAAAAAATGCTGCGCCGTCACAATATCGGGATGTATGTCCGCACGTGACGATATTATGACGGCACGGCGTTTTGATACCAGACTCTGCTTGCACAGTTCCAGCTCACTGTAAAGCTTCACGTCAAGATTGTGGAGCTCCACGGCAAGCTGGAACTGTGCAAGCAGATTTCGGTATATAAATGCTGTGCCGTCACAATATCGTCACGTGCGTCCGCACGCGACGATATTGTGACGGCTCGGCGTTTTGATACCAGACTGTGTTTGCACAGTTCCAGCTCACTGTGAAGCTTTACGTCAAGATTGTGGAGCTCCACGGCAAGCTGGAACTGTGCAAGCAAAATAAAAATATTGTGACGGCACGGCGTTTTGATACCAGACTCTGCACGAACTATCACATGTCTGTTCGTTCAGACGTGTCAGTCAGTCTGTTGTACATTACGATCAATCTTTTATCGATCATCCGTTCATTCGTCTATTGTCAAACCTAACTTATATCGTGTGCCTTAAAGAATAGTCAGCTACACATTCGTCACAATATTTTAGTCAATCGACATGAACTGCATTGAACATATAGGGGAGAGCGGGGCAAAACGGGATTTCTGGGCAAAACTAAATTTGCCAATCATTTTTGGATCGGACAAGGTGGCAAAACTGGGCAGAAAAGCCTGATGTATCCGACAGGGCGAATTCGGGAATCCAAAAATTATTGGAAAATTACGTTTTCCCCAAAAACCCGTTTTTCCGCGTTGCCCCATTTCGCCCCCCTCTACCCTATTTATATAATGCTTGCTTGTACTATTAATGAACTATGCAACCGTTTTTCGGTACTTTACATCGACGGACTAAAATTTTTGTTACCCACGGTCACGAGCGAAAGGAAGAAAGCGGGGAAAAAAAACGGAATAAAAAGTCTGATACAAGAAACGAAAAATTTGTTTCGTGTGCGAGGACGTTACCTCGATTGTTGGCACTTGCTTCGAAAACTAAGTCAAGGCCTCGTGCAACCCGTAACCGATGCCCACGTTACATCTCTGGGTGAAAGAGTTATGCCGGGCTCTCTGGACCGTTATGTCACGTCTCGGCTCTTTCGTGCTCTCGTCGTGCGTCGTGCCCGATGTAACGCAATAATCTCTCGCCGATCACCGGACGAGAGTCCGTCGGGCACGGCTCCAGCATCGCGGCGTGCCAGCACCGAGAGAGGCGTCGACCCGTACCACCCGAGAGTTGCCGCTTGCCGCTGGTTATTTACCCGAGTACATAACCAGCAGAAACAAGGCCAACGGGTTGGAATTTCCTGACTGGTCTGCACCACTTCGCGATAATAGTGTGACCCGATTGGCAAAAGGAGCAAAAGTCTTCATAGACGTCGATAACCCCGTTCCCCCGCGACAGCAACCCTTTTCCCGCGTCGTCAATGTTGTTTTAACTTCGATTTCCTTTTGTCATTGAACTATCTATTTATAATACGGTAAGTCCGGTGATATCGCTACGCGGGTGATATGACTACCCGTAATATCTTTTTCATCACTCGGTGCGGAAATGGCCACTTTTCCGCCGCTTCGCCTGCGTAAAACCTCCATTTTCGCAGCCGATGTGTTTCGAGCCTTGTGATGAAAAATTTCGTACATCCCTCGTGCGAAACACTTTTTCTAACTCGTGTCATTAGAGCACTCGCCTTCGGCATGTGCTGCAAACTCACACTCGTTAGAAAAACGAGTGTGTTTTTCGCCCTCGTGGAGTAATGTACTATTTTGCCCGCCTACGCTAAAAAGTCCACATTCCATGCCTGTAACGGGGCGGAAAGTTGTCGATTCTTGACCAGCGGGCCAAAAAGAAACGCAGCGGGCCCAAAAGTAACGCAGCAGGCCGAAAAGTAACGCAGCGGACGGAAAAAGAGCTACAGCGGGCCGAAAAGTAGCTACTGCGGCGGACAAGTTTCCATCCCCATTGCAGGCGTAGAATGTGGCCACTGTTTAGCATAGATACATAGATACATTTGTTTATTTCGTGTTCTAGGGCCTAAGCCCCCTAAGAACACCGTGCCACAAAATACACATCACAAGTAATCCAAAAACCGGCATAAGTGAAAACTGTAAAAATAACATAAGGTAATGCGAAAACAATAATAATAGTACATTACTTAACGAGGGCGAAAAACGTTTTTCTAACGAGCGTAAGTTTGCAGCACGAGCCGAAGGCGAGCGCTATAATCACACGAGTTAGTAAAAGTGTTTCGCACGAGGGATGTACGAAATTTTTAATCACAAGGTGCGAAAATGGCGGTTTTACGCACGCGAAGCGGGCGGAAAAGTCTCCATTTCCGCACCGAGTGATGAAAAAAATATTCCAACAAAAATAATGAGATAATAATAAAAATACTACAAGGAAATAAAGTATCACAAGCAGTCGGACAAAAAATATCGTATGCCACTCGGAAGGAAGTGCCTTTTCACCTCGTGCGAATTTCTGCCCTCGCTTCCCTCGGGCATCAATCTTCACACTCGGTGAAAAGACGCACTTTCCTCCCTGGTGGCATAATATACTATTTTTCCCGACTACGCTAAAAAGTCCACATTCCATGTCTACGACGTGGGCGGAAAGTTGTCGATTCTTAACTAGCGGGCCGAAAAGTATCGCAGCGGGCCGAAAAATAACGCAGCGGGCGGAAACGTAACGTAGCGGGCCGAAAAGTAACGCAGCTGGCGGAAAAGTAACGTAGCGGATGGAAAAGTAGCTACAGCGGGCCGAAAAGTACGGCAGCGGGCCATCCCCATTTCAGGGATAGAAATGTGGTCACTTTTTAGCATCGTCGCGCAAAAAATAGCGTATGCCACTCGGGAGGAAGTGCATTTTCACCTCGTGTGAATCAAACTTCACACGTCGGAGAAAAAACGCACTTTCCTCCCTTGTAGCATAATATACTATTATAGAGCTGCAATTAAATCACGCATCGAAAATATCTAAAGTTCTGATTGAATTACTTGAGTTCGATGTTTCTGGAGTTGGTCACGGCCAAAATAATTTTTTTTTACTTTAAAACTCCAATTTTCAATGTTTAAAAAATACTGGCCACATCGCCAGAATTATTGTATTTCCCTTTGACGAAACCATTGTCACGAATCGTCGATGGTGTTTTAACTTCAATTTATTTTTGTCACTGAACACTAAGGTAAACGTACCAATGACCGGACACGTCCGAGTGGCCGGACAAGGCGTGCGTGCAGGGAGATGGAAATACGATTTTTCATGCATGTCCAGGAACTGGGACTGCTCCCTTAAGTGTGCGGGCATTGGTACGTTTACCTTACCAATTTATAATAATTTCGCTTCTACGAAAGCGCCCGAGCGGAGGAGAGAGATGTTAGTCTGCAGTCCAAGTTTCAATGACGGGTACGCTTAATCGGTACACATTCGTGCCAGCGATACGTAACTTTCTTTTTGTAAATAACAACATTCAACGCTCAAGTGCAGACACGAGCAATGTTACTTCATTGCTTTCTTCATTCATGCTCGCACTACGCAATGCGCATTAACTTACACATCGGGACGGCGAGGTTTTTATTTATTTTTATTACATTTTATCTATCATAATTTCATTTTTGTTTTGCATGATATTCAACGCTATAATTTATTCGCTTCTCTGGCTGAACTGTACTTTCATTTTTAGTGCTTGCCTGCGCCTGTCGAAAGTGTGCCGTAAATGTTTTCTCGGAGTTTGCGGAATTTGTAAGTTGTGCAGTTATGGCAATGTTGTAGGATAATTTTGTGTGTAAGCCGGAAGCTGTGTAATAATATTCTCGACGGTTCGAATCGCAGGTAAAGTCCGTCGGAGTGTAAAATCGCGCGTTGAATTCATCGACCGATTAATTCCGGAATTTATGACCCATGCACTATAGAAGGTCATGCAATACCGGCTCCTCCCGGTGTGTCGACGATAAAGTCCTGCCCAAAAGTCACCGGCCTTGAGAGCTCGCTTGTCTTTTTTTTCGTACCAGGGACGTTCGTCGAATTCGTTTTCGGCTCTTTCCATGTTGAGGCAGACAGCGGATAGACGTGCCTTAAGAGCATGTGAAACACGTTCTCACTGATGCTATCTCGCGCCCACTCTATTGCGTTTCACATGCTCTTAAGGTAGTAGGGGAGAACGGGGCAAAATGGGGCAACAGGAAAAACGGGGTTTTTAGGCAAAACTAAATTTTCCAACAATTTTTGGACCGGATAAGGTGGCAAAACTGGGCAGAAAACCTGATGTATCCGATAGGGCGAATTCGGGCATCTAAAAATTATTGGAAAATGACGTTTTGCCCAAAACCCCGTTTTGCCCCGTTGCCCCATTTTGCCCCGCTCTACCCTACTAGCGGACAGCCTGAACCCACGTGAGTTCAGACCGAGAGAGAATTGCGAATACTTTTCGACGGGATACAAATCTGAAAAAAGTCAAGCATATGGAAGGTGCTGAAAAAATTGATTATGCATAATAATAATTCCAAAATGTTATTAACAAATTAAAAAAAAAAAAATGTTGAACAAATCCTCCGGCAACTTAACTTTTTGTTCGTATAAAAATGATTTGTTAATCTTTTCGAATACGTATGAATTTTTTCAGAATTTTCTGTAATTTTTTAAAACTGCGTTTTTTATTCACTAAAAACGCAATTTTCAAAAATTAGACGAAATTCTGAAAAAATTCACACGTATTCAGAAAAATTAACAAATAGTTTTTATAAAAAAAAAAATAGGTTGTCGGATGATTTGTTGGGAAATTTTTTTTTTCGTTAATTTGTTAATAACATTTTGCAAAATCAATTTTCAGCACTTTTCATTTTGATCCTATCGAGAAGTGTTCGCAATTCTTCTCGCAATTCTCTCCGAACTGACGTGAGGTCGGACTGTCCGCAAGTACTACCTTAAGAAAACAACTTTTTTTTTCTTTCGAAGAAGCTGTAAACAATCCTGAAGTAGTGCGCATCGATGTGAATGTTACGTTCCATGCAGTCGGTGTTCCCGTAATTGTTATATTCCACAATTTAAGTAACCGGATCGAGGAATTATCTTACAGCCTAATCGTGGCTTATTTTGAGCGAAGATAACTTTTACGAGAGAAAAAAGAATGGCTTTGCCTTTTCTCAGTAGCCCGATTATAGCGGCCTTAGGACAAATGCCTATTTAGAGCCTAAATAGGCATTTGTCCTAAGGTGGCCGCGGTCAGGAAAAACCGGGAAAAGTCAGGTAAAAAAACCTGTGTCAGGGAATCAGAGAAACGTCAGGGAATTTCTAACTTGGTCAGAGAAAAAATAAATTGTCGCCAAACCTTCTATAAATAAATAAAAAGTACACAAGAGGTATTCTTTATCAACTGGGCCCCTTTTTTGATCGACCTCTCAGATGTTTTTTTAATTTGCCAATTTCTAGTACTACTTGAGAGGTGCTTCAGTGATTTTTTTTAGGTTTTTAAAGTGCACCCTTCAAGATTAACGTTTTTTTTAAATATCCGTATATCTCAAAAAATATTGGTCACTCAAAAAATTCGTAGGAATTTTTTGACTTTTTATTTTCATCAACATTCGAATGACGTTACAGTCATAATTTTCCCGATACGGGAAATTCCATGTTTCGTAAAAAAAAAAAAAAATAATTTTCTTCTACTAAAAACATACCTGCGATTCTGGTTCCACTTTTACAGGATATTTGGCATTGAACGAAGATACTGAGAAAAACATGGCAAAGTGGTACCTGCGATTCGTACATACTAAAAAAATAAACAAACTAAAAGTTAAATTCATATAGCAGGGGGCAAACCAGGGAAACACATCCAACAAGCTTTATTCAAGGAACATCTATTTCAAAACAAGTTTTCCAACGATGTGAATCAAAATTACCGACTACGGACAAACCCCTTTCATTTATCTAAATAATAGTCGAGTTTATACGAATCTATATAAATTAATTTTTTTACTTAAGAAACGCAGGTACCACTTTGGGTATTATTTTTAGAATCTTCATACAATGCTAAATATCGTGTAAAATTGGAACTAGAAACAAAGATGTTTTTAGTAGAAAAAAAATTATTTTAACTTTTTTTTTTAACGAGAAATTGACTGTTCCGTATCGCGAAAATTATGACTCCAACATTATTCAAAATTTGATGAAAAATAAAAAAGTTAATGTTTCTACGAATTTTTTGAGCAATCAATATTTTCTGAGATATACTGATATTTAAAAAAATGTAAATCCTGAACGGTGCGCTTTAAAAACCTTTAAAAAATCACATAAGCCTCAAGTAGTACTACAAACTGGCAAATTTTACAAAATATCCGAGAGGTCGACCGAAAAAAGTGGACCGGTTGATAAAGATTGCCTCATAAAAGAAAGGCATGAAAAAAAACAGGGAACATTTTGAAAAAAAAAAAACAAAAAACCGGATTAAACATTATACAATAATTAGGCATTTACATAATTAATTTTTTTAATAGACGTCGTTAGAATTTTGGTCAGGGAAAATGTTTAATTGATCTGTGAAAAGTCAGTCAATTTCTTTCAGGGGAAAAAACGGGCACTGTGTACACGAAGTCGTACTAAGCAGCCAATGTTTGCGAAACTTTGTTAATCCGCTTGGTGATAATAAACTTCGCGGTTCGGAGGGAAAGTGCACTTACAACGGAGTCCGACTGATTCGCGTGTGTATACTGAAGTGTGTATAGTTGTAGTCCGCACGGTACATTAGTACCGAAAGCATGATGTGAGTACATCGAGAGCCGTGTGCGTTATACTAGCCGGCTCCACCGTGCATTGCTGCTACATTTCGTCACAGGGATATGTGTAAATCGCGCGGTCAGAGTCGCAGGTTCGTCGATTATAATCGAATGAATTTATTTGCAGAATGTGTGTCAACCTATCGATGAGTGAATATCTAAAAAAAAAAAAGTTGAAATTGATTTTTTCATATCGCTTCCACATAAAAGCTGAAAATTGAAATTTTGATATCGCTTCCTCATAAAAGTTGAAAATTGAAATTTTCATATCGCTTCCTCATGAAAGTTGAAAATTGAAATTTTGATATCGCTTCCTCATAAAAGTTGAAAATTGAAATTTTCATATCGCTTCCACATAAAAGTTGAAAATTGAAATTTCCATGTCGTTTTCTCATAATGTCCCTTCACGCGCAAAGCTTCTTCCATGAGAAAGCATTTTCTATATTTTTGGCTTCCTCATTGAGGAAGTGTAACAAATAAAGGAACATTACGAGAAATCGATATGAAAATTTCAATTCTCAGCTTTTATGCGGAAGCGCTATGAAAATTTGGTGAAATGGTCAAAAAGTGGCTCAGTTTTTGACTATTCGAACCGGAGTGGAATGCCCCATATATGTATATAAAATTCCTTCATCGGCTTTGTAATTCGTCGGTTTGTCATCGGCGAGGTTTCTACCACGCGTTCTGCCTCGATTCTGAAAGACCAAAAAAATGTTTAAAAAAACCAGAACAGTACAAGGACGACCAGCCAGTGGTGTAACAATTAATGCATTCTCGATCGAAACGACGTGCGCGGTACGAAGACTCTTCCGCGTACGGCACTAAACAACTTATTGACGCCGTATTCTTCCTTTAACAGTTAATGCATAAATTATCCGCAGCTAATAATTCATTGTTCATTTGTCTCTGGATAATGCTCTACGAGGTACTCGCGTAAGAAGTATTTGAATGACAATGAATGCGAAAAACGAAAGCTACTCCCGTCCGCTATGTAAATCAGCTAAGTCTCACAGTGCCGCAATCAGCGTACTCAATAGCTCATCCTCAGCGACCGTAATTTTTTTGTTCCGGTGATTGTTACATTCAGCGCGACTTAACAATAAATAGATTGTAGGTCGGGAAATATTTTCTAAAAATATATGTGAACTGTATTTTTTTTACAAATATTTACCCAACAATTATTGAGTGTGTAACGTTTTTGTTTCAGTTGTTCGAGACAGTGAGAAAACTCCGAGGTTTGCCGGATTTGCACAAGACCGTTTCGTTAGTGAGCGGCGATGTGGCTGCACCCAATTTGGGCATCTCCGCCGAGGACAGAAAAATGCTGTGCGAGAGAATCAACATTGTCTATCACGCGGCGGCTACAATCAGGTTCGTCGTTTTTAGCGTCGATAATATTTGTTCGTTTAAGGAGGGAGTCTCGCTGCGCGCTGACTTCGCATAAGTTCGACAACAATAAGAGAAAATTGCAAGTACTTCTTGATGGTGTAAAAATCTGA